>NW_001799024.1:34435-188558 GCF_000165425.1 Paramecium tetraurelia
CATTCCCACTCAAATAAATATACTAATTTTCTTCCAGAAGTCCATAGTATGTGTTTCATTTTGAGTAATATTCTTTGGAGATTATTTTAAAATATGTATAGAAATAAAATACTATATTAGATTTAGTATAATTATATGACAAAAATACAAAAATCATATTTCAAATCATAATAGATGCATGCAATTTGGTTGTTTCAATTATAATATAGAGTTTAACTGTAAAATTTTCATTTTCCTTATTGAACTTTCTTTCAGACCAAGACCTTTTGCATAAGTAAAGAATATCACTTACAATAATATTATATATATATTATTATGTAGAAAATATTATTGTTTAATGTACGAATTTCTGAAAATATCATCCATAGATTTTAATTGGTTTACCCATGGAGGTCTTGATGTGGAGCGTGCCAACATTCTACCATCCCTTTTTCAAGAGGGAAACCAAGAAGTTGATGGTTGTACTCAAGTTTTATCTGAGTTAATCTTCGGACATTTCGTCAGTACCGAAGGCTGTACCAAGGGACAATGTGTTTTTCAATTGGAATCTGAATTGATTTATATAGAATAATACTTGACTGAAGACTTGACTTCGTTAACTTTGCTGCTGACTGATTCGGTTTCAGGGATGGCAATAGGGAATTTACCGATCTTGGTGAAGACATTACCAACAAGTCTTGGGATAACTTTCATGAGGGATTCAGAGGCAATGAGGATGTCAAAAGGTTTGCACCACTTTTTGATTGGCTTCTTCTCTTTGTTGAACTTCTTCAGGCCGTCTTGATCGATCGCGGTGAGACCGAGGGCCTTGGCCTGATCTGAATCGATGAGAGGTAAATCGTACCGCAATGAGTTAAATTACCAATAACACCGATTTTGATGTTAGGGTAAGGGGCATGTAACAAACGTGTTGAGCCTTAGAAACGCTTGTCCTTCTAGACATCGTAATCTCTCAATTAAATTTACAACTCTGTGGTCTCTTTAAAGTTTCTCTTCTTTCTCTCTGTCAACATTTCATGGATGTATTTCTTCAATTATTCACCTTGGAGCTTGCTAAAGAAGGTTTAAGAGAGATTTAATACCTCATTGCTAATTTTTTAAAAAAAATTTAAATAAAATAAAATCCATCTAATCAACTCTTTAATTCATCATTCTCATTATAATTTATATTAATCATTAAATTCCCATTAATATTTGAATTCTCAACGGGGTATTCTTCACAAACTCTTGCTTCTTCTCATTAAAATATATCAAGCAAGCAAGAGTAAGTATTTCTTCATAATTAAAACAATATCACACTTATAATTTATTACCCCACATTCTTTTCTATGAGAATTCATTAGATAAGCAGAATTCCTCTACAAAAACAGAGGATTAGAGCTTGTCTGATTTAATTGTAATTTGTTGTAATAAAATAAAAATATCTTTAAGTAATATTATGGTCCTTAGTGCTAATTCGCCCTTTCACCATATATTTTTAATAGAGAGTACCTTATCAACCAAGAAATTAGCAATAAGTTAATAAATATTCACAATTATTTCAATATTAATCGTAATATAAGAGCTTTAATTTTACTCGATTAAATCAATATACAAAAAAAAGAATATAATTTATATTAATTAAATATATGTCTGATTCTGATGATAGTGTTACGGAATTACAAGAGGAATCTGATAAAGCAGAAGTCATCCAATACTTTAGTACTAATTATGCCAAAGTTGTTTCGAATTTTCAATAGTACTGTGAGACAAGAAATTAGATGTCCTCACTAGTAATGAAAGTGAATGCATTCGAAAATAAAATAGATGTAATTACTTTTAATGCATTCAGAAAGTCAAGAAAAGCAACCTCTACGATATACGAGAAATTAGCAACAAAACAAACCTCATTATTAATCTTACCAAGTTGTAGAACATGTTACTATAAATGAAAAACAATGTCATCCATGGACAGAAAGCTATAATGAATATCAAATAGGATAAGCATACAGCTGCTATAAGAGCCATTCAGAAATTAGACTCCAAAAACCTACCAGATTTTGTATCCAATCTCTAATAGTTGATAACTAATAAAGTTTAAGTTGAAGCTAATACCAAAATACAACAATGGGTAGAATTAAGCAAATAACAACAAATTGATATGGGTTAGAGTGTGATTTAGAATTGTGAGCAACTCCTAATGGTTAATTCGCAATTTGCAAGAATTTCCTTATTTTAACCTGATATACGATCAAGCATAGTTATGAGATAATCGACAGTAGGGAGAGTCTCTATGGTAAGACAATCAATTGTAAGATAATCTGTGGCTCCAAGTCAGAGTAGAATATCATTTTTTTAGTAATTCAAATAGTAGTAAACATCAAATTTGTAAGTATCGCGAACATCTTAATTAAATTAGTCTGTGTTGGATCAATCTTAATAAATGCTTCATGAATCTTTGATTGAACCAAGTGCATGGGAGTTTTCGATAGATTATTCATAATTAAAAATGCCTTAATTGATTTATGAGAATTTGAATTAGAGACTAAGTTTCTATTAATAATTGAAATAGAGCAGAATAAAGTTTTTATAGTATGTATGTGGTACAGAAATAAGATAAAGTTTAAATGATTTCAGGAATTATTTGGCTTGCATTTTGGGATTTGTGTTGATGGATTTGGAACTGAATAAATCATTCAAGGATTATGAGGAAATGAATTAAGTCGTATTGGAGAATGTTAAATTGATAGAGAAATAAATAAAGAACTCGTTTATTAATTTTGATCTAAGGGATTTGTTATAAGTAAAGAAGGAGATTTAGTTGTTCAGTGTAGCTCTAGCCAAATTGCATCAATATTAATTGTCCAATTAAATCAATAAGTGTTTGAATGATCAATTTTTAGTCTATTCTAATAGAAGAATTGAAGAGATCAAGAAGACCCTAATTAAATCCATCTAAACCGATAGCGGAGTGTTTTTGGTTTTGTAGAATAAGGAATAATTTGATTAATTATGCACAATTCTAAAATGCACTCAAAATAAAAAATTGGAATTGCCCATCTCATAATTTGCATAAGATGCTGTCTACTAAATTAATCTCTTTATTGAAGGATCCATCACTTACTTACAATCATTAAACGAGTATTTCGATTAGAATGTAATATTTTACATGGACACTCTCTTTATGGCAATCTGTGATATCATTAAGAATCATGTGTAGCAGTGTGATAATTTCATGTTATTGGCACAGTCTACCTTAAATTTCAATCACTTAGAATTATCCATTTAGTACTATAAGAAGAACATAGAGAGTTTGTTGTAAGTGACTCAAACCAAGGAAATGGAATGCTAGAGTCATTTCAAAAATACAAGGTATTTCTGTGAGGAGGCACTGCAAAATGCCATAAACTAAAAGGTAGTACTTCCCTAGATAGATTGGGCTCCCTCAGCTCCGAATAAAGGACCTAATGATTATTTTATAATGTTAAATGGATATTATGAAGTAGCAATTCTATAATTAACTTTAGAGTATTATTGGCACATTGCAATTAATGGTCCCATAATTCGTAGACTCCTCCATCTATCTTACATTTAAATACTTAAACAAGTTGATTTGGAAGTAGTTATTAGAAGCAAAGGCATTCAATATAATAGGTCTATCAAATTTGGAAGTTGATTTGCAGAGTTTTCTTAAGGTGTGTAATTAATAGATGTTTCCTGAAAGTGTGAAGGAGATAACCTAATTTCTGAATCTGTTCCTGGTGGATGTTCCGGCTTCCTATTTGGACAATCATAAGAGATAGACCAATTACTCTTATTTGGAAGTGCCAAAACTACTGAAAATATTCCCAAGATATAAGGTAAAATCTATTTGGATTAATTAGAAAGTGATTTATGGAAAATTACCAGTAGTGAGAAAGAGAGAGGTGGATGCTGTAATTAAAAAAATACAAGAAAATTTATAAGCATTTTGATCAATCAAATGATTTACATTATTATTAATAATTCTTCAGCAACTTTGATAGCATAGCGGAATGTTTGCCAATGGATGGTTGGTTCTTTCGAATTTAGGTCAACATCTACATAAGCAAATCTATCCCTTATTTCATGCACTGCTCAGTCAAATTCCCATTTTGATTTGCATGGCCAAAGCTCACTTTAGTACATTTTTAGATCTCATTCGCATCTGTGGGGATCTTGTTTCTGTTAGTCATGATGCTACAAAGTTAACTTACTTGTCAATAAGTGCAACAATAATTGTCGTGACAACCTTTTTAGGACGGTTCCTCTTTGCTTTCTTCTAAATTCGTCCTTCCTTTAGATAAACTGATTTTACTGCTTTTACAGTGGATAGTGGAATTTAAAATAGTTAAGCCACCTAAATAGAGTGTTTTAGCCTTACCTCTTTGATTTTCATCTTTTCCTTAAATATTTTTTCCACTATTTGCTCTCTTTTTTGGTCATCCACAACGTTATATTTCGATGGTCTCTTTTTTCTGCTTTAAATCATTTTTTTCATAGCTATAAAAATTTAATAAAATTAATAATGTTCTAGAACTTTAATTTTGTTGGTTTAAGTTGAACAAATATTTTATTAAATTAATTAAATCCCTTATTAACATTTGTGAATAATAATAATTTTATATATTTATATATATAATTTACTCCACACTTCATTATTATTATTATGATACTTATTACGTCTATTACGTAGATTAGAATAAGCTAATCTGAATGTTTTGCCACTCCAAATTAGGATCATTTGTATAAAATGGATTTGTTGTCTATGATAAACATTTTCAATACTTTTGCAGTTGGATATTCCTACAAAAATTCCAATTCATTTGATTCCAATTATTCAACATTGAAAGGTTTGTTCTACAAAATGTGTTCGCAATGTGATTCTATTTAATTGTTATATTATTAACATACTTATTGTTTTATCTAGATTGGACTTGATCTCAACACTCTTCCAAAAGTCAGCATCAAATTTACTCAAATCTTATTAGTATTCCTGAACATATTAAATTTGGGGTCCCTTATATGAATTTACTATTCAGAATAAATATTAATTGTTACAATACTAAATGACCATAAGTTGATACTTATGATTCACAATTCGATTTGATTCTGTTTGATTGTTTCTGAGCTTGTTCAATAATTTAACACTCAAAAGAGGTCTGTTCTATTGAATATAGAAAGAGACTAGTTGCTTGAATGCTTAAAAGTTAACTTCCTTATTGTGATAATTGGTGTGAATCAAGAGCTAAGCAAATTGATTTTACAACTTAATGATGTCTTTTTCAGTCTTCAATTATGACAATAGATATTCTCCTGAAAGATCAAATTTCTTTTATAATTCGATGCTGTAAATATGTCCTTCAATTGAAAACTGTTCTCTCAAATGCTTTTCCTCCTCCTGCTTTTATTACAGCTTTTGCAATTGTTTTTTCTCCTTTGGTGTCAACTTCTTCTACTCAACCTTGCCTTAATCCTATTACTTGAGTTTTAATCTATTCAAACCTTCAATCATTAGGCCTGCTGTTTCAATGAAGTATTTAGCACCATATCTAGTATCCATCGCATCAAACATCTACAATAATGATCTGAGTGTGTATTTCCTTATTGAAAATTAATAGAAATCCAATTGATCATCATACATCTCTTAATAATGCTTGAAGATCAAATAAAATTGAGCCAATGCTGGTCCAAGATAATTCAATCTTAAAAATGTTCTACCAACTCCCAATTCGAACCAAATCATTTATAATTCATATGGATTTGATCCATCTCTCAAAAACATCCTCAATAATTCTTATGACAAATAAACCAGATTTGCTCTTAAGGCATACTTGATTGTCTTATTATTCAAATATCTATCAGCCAAATCCAATTATCTAGCTCGATCGGCTGTCTCATAGGCCTCCTTGAATTTTTCTTACTTATGCAATGCCTTTGCCTTAATCAAATACAATTCATGTAAAGTGGGTGTATGGGCAATGGCCTCTTCCACCAATTCCAATGACTTTGCATATTACTTAACTTAGTAGTAATGTTAGGATAAAAGCATCAATGCCCATAGCTTCTAGATTGGACCTGCATTTAGATATGATTCGAATGCCTCTCTAATTACGTCCAACTTCTCTTTTTATTTATATAAATGTTTGATTTCTCTGAACAAAGAAGGAAGAGACTTCTAAAAGAATGGGTCAATAAATTTCACAAAATTGGTTTTGAATGTGTCTCCACTCTATTCAGCTAATAATTGACCCTACACCAAAGTGTTATCATAAATTGACAAATCGAATTATGGATTTGCCTTCTTCAACAATTAATAGTATTTCCAATTCTATGGTTACAGTTAAAGGAGGTGCTTTGCTGCTTCTACTGCTTCTTAAGTCGATCCTAATTTGACATACAGATCATACTGGAGTTCATAATAGGCCACCATATCTGTGATGTCGCTTGGGATAATATAAAATATTGTACTTTTTGAATGCGCTTATATTTTATTTGGCCTTTTAATAATCTTTGGCGTCGATGGCGAGTTAGATTTAATACAATTTGAATTCATTCATTTCAACCTTCTTAATAGGATTCTACTAATCCTTTTAGATCAACTATTCAGCTGAACTGATGGCTTTAAAGGCTATTTCGTAGTTTCCAATTAAATGCTAAGCAAATATGAATGCAATCCAATTCACTATCATGTTCGACTTTTTGGTCAATATCTTATGTCTAAGTTAAGCATTGCCCTCGAAATCCCTGGTATGAATTTACAAATTAGCAGTGTCTCTCTCCAATTGGATGTTTTCTTCTCCTTTATTAATTGCCTGTAGGAAACATTTTACAGCCTCAATATAATTTTTTTAGGCCTTATAAATTAAACCATAAATGTGCCAACAAAAGTCTGATCCCAAATTCTTATACACTGCTTGCTTAGCCAATTCTAATCCCTTCTGTTGTTCATCATTGTAATACATAAAGATGGCCTTGAGAGACACCACCTCCCAATTATCAGGCACTTACTCCAACAATTTTTCGGCATTTCTAAGACCCTTTTTATAATCTTTAGCATCAAGCAATTTCTATTTTAAGCGATTATTCATACCACTAAAGCTTTGAATTCACCACTCTGTTTAGCATTTAATGAATTTTAAGCAGGTTTCATATCTTACCAAATTAAATAAATTAAATTATTTTATGTATTATCCCATCTTCGTTCGAAATATATTTTCATTTCAAATCGCACTAAGAAAGATATGATTAGTCAACCAAGGAAAATTGGAAATAAGACAATTTATATTCCATCGTGCAATATATCAAATAACTATTTAAAGAATATCTCATAATCATTCATCTTAATTTTATTAAATCAAAATTTCAAGAACTGGTATTAACCACTTATTAATATCCTCACTGTTATGCAGCTTAATGCTTTCCAAATTACCATCTCCATCCTCGTACGTAGCTTTCAATGAAAAATCTTCACTTATACTAATGAGTATGAGATTTCCTAGGTTCAATCTCAAAGATCTTACTTTTATGAATGCATTCCATACTCATAGGATCTATGAATTGGATTTCATTATCCAAAGGATTGAATATCAAGTTATAGTCTTTAAATTAATGATTATCTTGGACCTTAGCTAGTACACTCATAAGTTATTTATTATTAATGTTGTTTTATATGATGTCTGAATTTCTAGCTCGGTGTTTCTATTTGTTTATTTCTACAGATTAAATTTTATTCAGGATTTTCTCCTTTATCCTTATAACTTTCAACTCCAAAGCTTCTAATTCATTAGCTCTTACTAAATCTATGCAATTCTCCACTACCTTAAGATTAAAATAAACACATACGCTTAAACAAGGAATCAGGATGTATCTCATCAATTTCGTAAAGTAAATGAAAAAGGTGTTAGTATATTCATCCATTTCCAAGTTTTAGATCAATTTATACACTATATTATGCCATCTTGAATGGGGTAATATTATATATCCCTTGATGATAAATGGAACTATGAAACCAAAGGGGATTAATTCTAATATTAAAGTAAACATCCATTCTAATTCGATGAAGGAGTAAAGGAGCACCCTGAATATTCTCGACAACATTACCATTTGATTAATAAAGTATCCTCAAATTCTGAATTCTAATTTTTGAAAGCCTATTAGGTCTTCCATGTTATTTGGAACACACAATAAAGACTAGAATTAGTAAATAATATTTACTTCATTAACTTTGTACCATAAACTATAAGTGACATTTTTAATTATAATAATAATTCTTTTGATGAAAATATTCGTATTATTCACAACTAAATTATTATTAAATTCAAGAAATTGTAATTCACTCACTTTTCACCTGAATTACACTTTAAACTAGTTTTATATGACTTCTAAATGTGGCTTAAACTTTATATTTAAAAATATTAAGTAATTAACAAACAAAATACACAACCATTTGGTAATCGATTTGTGTGAATAGAAGAAATAGACTTTGTCATCGTTTTAAACTAAAGCTTTTTATTCGTGATTAATATTGCCATTATTTTAAATTTGCCGCATTTTTTTAATAGTAAATATAAAAAAATTTAAATTTAAAACAAAAAAATCACAAACCACCCTTTTAATTCAAACTGATTCATATATCGCCATTGTCTTACTGTTTATCGGCTGTTTTTAACAAAGTTCTATAAAATAATAAATGCTTGTTAAAATATTAAAGAAAATTAATTAGGATAAATTAATTTAAAATTAATTCTCTAAAGAACATTCTTGATGAATGAATTTTCTTCTAATTAAAATAAATATAAGCTTTTGTAATGAAAATGGATATCTTTCTCAAAAATTTATTAATGAGTTCCTTAGTAACTCAGGCAGACTCTGAGTTGCTAATGATAAAATAAAATGAATTCAAAGAAATAAATGATGATTTTCCAACGATGGGGCTTTTTTGCAGAAAGAAAGTTAAAAGAGAATAAGTTGATAATAGTCAATGCTGCTTAGTAGGGACTTAGAAGATTAAGGAAATAGCAGAAGATTAAAAAGAACAAGATGTTGGAATCAATAAATATATATATGATATGTAAAAAAAAAAATATTTACGATTAGAAACAAAATATTAAAGGAATAGCAAGAAGAAGAGTTGATACTAGAACATCGTGTAGAGAATTCCATTCAGTACATTTGTGGTGAAACATTAGTATTTCCTAATATTATACCTTAGGTTAAAGCAATGAAATAACCTGATCTAGTTATTTATGATTGTCGATACCAATACGAATTCGAAGGTGGACACATTATGGGGGCTGTTCATATGAATCATTCTATAAATTTATTCGATGAATTATTCAATTAAAGCCAATACTCAAAGAAAATTGTGGTGCTATACTGTGAATTCTCAATCAAAAGAAGTCTCGAAAAGTAAAAATAAAAATTTAATTTAGATATTTTGAGATTAGAAAATTAGACAGAAATATTAATTAATATCCAAAATTAACATATAACAACTTGTATCTATTGTGCGATGGGTACTCAAAGTTCTACTAAAACTTCTCTCACTTGTGTAATGGATTTTATATTTCAATGAATGATCCTGCTTATGAGTAATAATTGGACTAAGAATAACAAAGAAGGATTATTGTGAAACAAAAGAGTAATTATAGAAAATCACTTGTTGTTTCAATATGAATTGAATTACACTTTATTTATAATATTATAAATTAAGAAGAAATAAAAATGTTATTTAATCAGAATTAATGTAAGGATTTGAGATATTAATTTAATCTTAAGACTTTTTGTTTTTGAGTTGAAATTGAAATTGCCAATACAATTTGGCTAATTTTGATTTATTTTGTTTTGAATATATGTAATGAAGAATCTTATTATATTTTGTTGACAGTTACAGGTTGAATCATTTCGGTTTTTAATTGAGGTGAATGTACTGTTATAAATTAATAAATTTTATCGAATATTATATAATATGGATTGTCGTTAGATATAATAAGTGTTCAAATCTTCACTTTTTTATATCCACATCTTTGAAATTGATTCTCTTGAAGTGAATAGTAATGGGAAATGCAATTCCGTTGCTTCGTCTTTTTGTCATTATTATTGAATTAGATGGAATTTTACTGTGGTTAATAATTGTAATAAATATTAAAGTTGATGAGTTGCTCTTCTTCGGTCGAGTTCGATAAGTGTTCCACTTGCAAAGCTACTTCCGTCTTCAATCCCTTTGAATTAAGATTTAATAATACCTCTGGATAAAGATGAGAATATAAATAATAATCTTGGGTCTTTTCTGGATGAGCTAATGGCTTGGCAAATTCCATTATATTTTTGTAATATTCTTAATTTGTACTTCCGTACTTGAGAGAGATCCTGGAAAGAATTCAAATGAAATAATTACTCTGGAATTCCATGCTTCAGACACGAATCAATGAATGACGATATATTGTAGCCAAGTTCTTCGATGAGTTTGATGTCATACTAGACTTGGGAGATAAATAGCTGGTCGAGATCTTTGATGTATTTGTATTGATAGAGTCCTGAGGCTCTGTAGTTAGGTACAGGAGTCTAATAATGTGTTATGTTTTTAAACATACTTCGAATAACCCTTGGACTTGTTGAAGGCCGTCTTTAAGAGACTCATTGTATTTTTAAATGTATCGACTCAGTTAATGAATATCTGCGTCGCCATAACTATCCAACTTTTTTACAACATATTCCCAAGGAGTAATCGAAAAATCTAATTGGGTGTACTAAATGACTAGTCTTCCTCGGTCGATCAAAACCTTAGAGACCTTTTTGTATGGATTTTGGCTGCTAACACCCAATTTAAGATTATTATTGAAGACAATATTTTTGGCATCAGAATAGAGATGAAAATCCTAGTTTATTAGTTAAAAAAAGGAAAATTACTCCATTCATTCTAAAGGTTGTAAGTGGATTAAGAAACCTTTTGGGGAACACGACAAGTTAGACTTGTTTCAAGTTTTTGTTTTCTTCTTCTTCATCACTACAAGAAGTAGTTAGTAAGTGCTAATCCATCTCAATTTTTAATCAAATTAATTAAACTATATCCATTTTTAATTTTAAGCATAAATAAGGCATTAATGATTAATTTGAAAGGAGAAAATATTATAATAATAATAACATTTAATGTTTTATCAAAAAAATTAATTAAATTAACTTAAATCAATAAATGCACTTATGCATTTTATTGATTAGTAAATGCTAATTAATTATAATTAAATTATAACCAAGTTGAAAATAAGAGTAAAGTGACCCAATTTTTTATTCTAACTAACCTTTTCAAGAGGACACAAAAGCACCCAAAAATAGCAAAATAATACTCATTAAAAAAGTGTATTTAATAAAATAATCTAAGTTCATAAATATATAAATATATTTTAAATTATTCATTAATGATTTTCAGAATCTCCAGGTCCTGCTTTTCGAGTATTTCTGTCAAATTAGTAAAATCGAATTTATAAAGCGTAGCCTTCTTTCAAAGTGCATCATTTGGAACTCGATCAACTCCCCCAAACAGCCACCACAACATCGGCTGAATTGCTCGCTTATTATAAGAGTATGTAATTGCAAAGACGTATGGAAATTGCTTGTGACAATCTCTACAAACAGAGATTGATTAGAGGTACATCATATCTAAATGCTTTCTAGGTTTCTTGCATCTTGCCGATGGTCAAGAATCAATATACGAAGGATTACATGCAGGATTAACATTTGATGACTGCGTTATCACAGCTTACAGAGATCATTGCATCGCATTGCTCAGAGGTGATACTCCTCATCAGATTATTGCTGAGATGATGGCAAAACAAACTGGTAGTACAAAGGGCAAAGGTGGATCAATGCATTACTACAAAAAAGCCACCAATTTTTATGGTGGTCACGGAATTGTTGGTGCCTAAATTCCATTGGGAACAGGATTGGCATTTGCTTAAAAGTATCTCAAAAAGCCAAATGTGACTTTGATCATGTTTGGAGATGGAGCAGCCAATCAAGGATAATTGTATGAAGCTGCCAACATGGCTCAACTTTGGCATTTACCAGCCATCTATTTCATTGAAAACAACTTGTTTGGTATGGGAACATCCATTGACAGAGCCAGTGCCAATACCAAATTCTACACCAGAGGAGATGTCATTCCAGGAATATAAGTACAGAAATTGACAATTTATTAGATTGATGGAAACAATGTATTCTAAGTTAGAGAGACACTCAAATTCGCCAAAAAGCACTGTCTCGAAAAGGGACCAATCTTCATTGAAGCCATGACTTACAGATATCATGGACATTCCATGAGTGATCCAGGTGTCACCTACAGAACAAGAGAGGAAGTTCAATAATAGAGAAAGACCAGAGATTGTATCAACTATGTTAAAAACATTATTCTTGAAAACAAAGTGGCTGATGAACATTAATTGGAAGTATTTCATTACTTTATACTTTTAGGAAATCGATAACACTGCTTAAAATGAAATTGATATTGCTGTTGAATAGGCCAAAGTTGATCCAGTCCCACCAAGCACTGAATTGGCAACCGATGTTTATGTTGACAACTAAAATCATTTCATTAGAGGAATCTTATATAAGGATAGCATTCTACCAAAGAGTTAATGATAAATTACCATTTAGAAAAAATAATATATATACAGCTAATGTATTTATTGAAATTCTCAATCTCAAAAAAAAGAATCAAATGTCTAAAATATCATGTTCTTCTACGCTGAAAACCTAGCTGAAGAAGAAATGCTTGGATGTTGATTTTGGAAGTATTCTTAGGATATTTTCAATGTCCTTTTTGAATCCTAAATCTGTAGTCTGACTAAACTCTTGAAAGACCACACTTTCCAGGAATATTGGGTTCAAATACTTTTGTTGAATCACATAGTACAAGCGATCTGCAGTTCCTATCACAATCTATGCTTCCTTTAAGTACTTTCGATCTTAAACAATAGAATTCTTTTTTGATACTTGATACACATTGTTGTAGTAAATGTTTAGATGATCAAGCATGACCTTGATAGCAATTGCACTTTGATCATCTGGAGAAACAATCATTACCTGAGGATACAAACAATCCTATTTAATAAATGCTATCGATGTTAATGCAATAACTGCATCTTTTTCCCATTTATCTTAATATTGCAGTAATGATTTATATTCAAACAACAAGTGAACAATAGACATCTACATAAACTTATTGATTTCTTGATATCCAAATTTCATGAATATTTTAATCATGTCTTTTGGGATGTTCAGTTAATGTATATTACTATACTTAGAGTATTTCTTCTTCATGTTCTCTAAGTTCAATTCAAATAACTCATTCAAGATCTCTGGATCAGCTATCCTTATATACCCAGTTCTGATAATATATTGCTTTTTCATTTGTTCCAATTGCTTCTGAAATATTGATCTTCCCATACTTAGTGTGGATGCCAATTTGACGTTAGAGAATTGCTAAGTCAAAGGGTTGTTGATGCATGAATCGTATTGGTGTGGCTTGATGGTTCTCTTTGGGTTCTTGATGGAGTCGATATTTGTTTAGCAAGACTGCTGGAATTAAAGTTGATTTCGTAACATATATAAATTTATTATTAACTTCAGATTTTTTTAACAATTTAAACAATATCTTCATCTAATAATTAATGATCCTTTCCTACTTTCTGTGGATTGTATTTCACACTAGCTCCCCAAACTAGTGCATATCTGAAATCCTTAATCATACTTTTGTGTAACTTATTACAAAAATCGGTGATTGTTGAAAACTTTCTTTGCACAATAACAGGAGCATTGTAATCTATTGTAATCTATGATAATAAATACCTGGTTCTAATCCTTTTGGTTTGGTATAGATACGAATGAGATCTAAGTAATCCCAAATTCTTTCCACTAATTCATTCCAAATTCCATTCCAAAAAGGCAGAGATGGGCACGTAATGTGGAATCTTGTCCAAAACGTTGAGTTCTTCCAAAGTGATATCATCAATCTTATTCATTACGTAAAGACATGGGATGTACTTACGATTGCCTTCAATAACATCAATCAAGTCTTCGTCAGTAGCATCACATTTAAGGTTGATGTCACAATTGTTGATCTTATATTCACGTAGGATGGCCTATTTGATATTAATAATAGGATAAATACTTTAATTGTTTCATCGTCTAATCTTGGAGCATCCTGTGTTCTAGAAATGGTGATACCTCCTTTGTCTCGTTTCTTGAATTCTATTTATGGTGGTTATTTATTCAATCTGATGCCAAATCCTTCAAGTTCTCTTTCTATGATTTTTTTATGAACCATAGGTCTTGTGGCATCCAACACAATCAAAATTAAATTGCAAGTACGAGCCACTGCAATAACTTATTTACCTCGACCTTTGCCGTCCTTAGCACCCTCGATAATTCCTGGTAAATCAAGCAATTAGATTTTAGCCCCTTTGTGTTGTAACACCTATTAAAATATTGAATAATCTCTACTCCAGGTATGCATGTCAGAGTAGTAAATTCATAAGCTGCAATTTTAGAAAACACTCCTGTAAGTTTTGTAAGCAGCGTACTCTTGCCCACAGAAGGAAATCCTATCATACCAATACGAGAATCCCCACTCTTAGAAACTTCAAATCCTTCTTAAGTGCCACCACCCTTTTTAGAGGAAGAGTCAATCATTTCTCTCTTGAGTTTAGCCAATTTAGCCTTCAACAATCCTAAATGGTAGGATGTGGCCTTGTTTTTTTGGGTCCTTGTCATCTCAGCCTCAATTTCGGCAATCTTTTATGCTGTGGTCATTTTTAATTAAAATATGATTGTACAAAAACAAACATCAGGATCAGGTGGATTCAAGATGCCAGCTGAAATAGCAAGAGGCAAGAAATATTAGCAATAGCATATCAATAATGACCTTCCAACCAAGGATGAGCTGTTTAGTTAGCTGGGAATAATGCCTGACGATGACTCTGTTAGAGCAAATGATCATAGAGGGGATCATCTCAGAATTTCTAAGCAATTGATCTAAGATAAAGTAAGAGACTATTGTATATCCCTCTAGTAAGAGCAATTGAATTACTTGCCCCCGAAACCCCCAACTCCTTTAGTGATTAAATAGAAAGTAAGTACTTAGAGACTGACTTCTTAAGAATTAGAGAAAATGCTAGAGGAGCATAGATAATAAATGCGTCCCATAGCTGAGCAATACGAGCAAATGAGGTTGAGTGATGTAAGAAGTAAAAGTTACAATCCAAAAAGTTAACGATCCAAGAGTCCCAAAGTTAAAGTGACTTATCACGAAGAACCAGTTAATATTGATAAATTGAGAGTAATTTAAAATGTAATTATCTTCTTAGCGCTCTCAGAAGGATATTGAAGGCCCACATGGTGACTTTTTAAAAGGAGTGTTACCTAAATAAAAATTACAAAAATTCAAATCTGAATCTAAGTTGATATCCGACGATGATTTCTAAAAGAAATTCAAAAATTATTTGAGAAATAAACGAAAGCAAGATTTGAGTAGAAACAGTTCTCAAGAGAAATTAGAATTTGACTTGTACCAGAGTACAAGTCCAAATAGAGGAAGATGGAATCAAAAACACATAAACAGAGCAGTATTTAAAGATAGGAGTGTTCTAGGAAATGATTCTTCAATCAGTAAAAGCAAGAGTATAAGTAAAAGTAAGAGTAAGAAGGATAAGAAAAGGGATTAATCAATGTCAGAATAACAATTATGTGAACAAATATTCAAGCAGATAGATAATGTAAATAATATTAAATTATAATAGAAATAAGTAGGTCTCGTTGATAAAGTCCAAACAATTAAATACTTGATTTCTAATCCAGAAATCATGGAAGCTTTTAATATCAATCCTAAGGATCTAAATCAGCAAGTGAATAAATTTCCAACAAAACAATAAGGCGTTTTCACATAAAGTGAATTTACAAAGTTTTTGTAAAGGTACAAGAGTCAATATGATCATGAAGCATTTGGTGGATTGAGTCATGTATCATAGCAGTAGTAAGTTTCAAGTTGTTTATTGAATGAAGATTAAATCTAGATCTTAAAGAATATATTTGATCAATTACAAAATGATATGATTGCCTAGAGAAAGGAATTAATTTAGGCATTCCGTAACGACATATAAGTTGTGAGAATGTTACATGTTTAGGCAGCCTATGTTGCAGCAATTGATAAAATTCTTAATTTAGAATCTATCTTATCATAATTAGAAGCTTAGGCTTTTGAATTCCCTTACATATCTTGGAAACAATTCATGGATGCTTTTGAGTATGATACTATGGTGAGCAAATAGTAATTATCATTTGCCAATCTAAAGGAGTCTCAAAAATAGGTGGATGATCAAGACAGAATTGATGCACCTGAAGAATTGCAATAGTTGATCAAAGATTAATTCAATAAGATTGTAATGGATGATTATGTTACAGCCTTCGATCTCATTGAATGCATAAGAAGAGCACCACTCTATTCATAACTCAGAAAACAAATAGTAAGAAAATAATCAAAGAAAAGTGATATCAAAGAGGAAACCTTGGAGTAAGTATTGAAAAGAATTGAAGAAACAGCAGAGGAGTATTTGACATTTCAAGAGTTTATGAGTTACTTTACAAGAAGAGGACAGCCTAAATTCAATGAAGAAGTTGCAAGTCTCGCTAAAAGTGTAAATGTAACTGAAGCCTTATAAAATGATGAAAATAGAATAGATGGATATGATTCAGATCCAGAACTACACACCTATTAGGATAAGATGCTACCTAGAGAAAGATTAATAAAAAAACATCCAAGTTAATAAGCATTATTGACATATTCTCATCGTAAGAAATCATTGCCATCAAAAACCCCTATAACTAAAGAGGATTTCTTGTCTGCCATTTAACCTAAACCATAATATGGTGCACATTCAAAACCAAGTGATTATCAATTTAAGGTAACTCAACCATAACCATTCAATTTTGATAAGAGAGAAAAAGAACGTTCTCTTTCAATTAGGGAAAAGAAGTTATAAGAAATGTTAGACGATAAGAAGAGAAACAATTCTTTTAAGAGTTTCAAAGCTAAAGAGGTTCCTTAAATTGTGAAATAAGATGGTTTATATGAAAAAATAATGAATGATAATGAAAAACGAAGAGAAGAAGTCAAGAAGAATAGTGTTTAATTGACTCTTAAAAATGAGAGACCATTTTCATTTTATAAAAGAGACAAGCATTCATCAAAAAAACCACGCAGAAAGTATTGGGAGGAAAGAGAAAGGTTTGTTTTTAAGGCTAAAGCAATACCTTGGCATGTTCATGTGGAATTACTTAGACAAATGGAATAAGACGAAGAAACCAAGAGAAAAGAACGAATTGCTAAACATGCTTAAGAATTGGCTATGAGTTCCAGGATGCCACCTAGAATGGAGATGCACGAGAGATAAAAATAAGGATAGCCATAATCACCAAAATATATGAAAACTCAATTATCCTACAAAGCTAAACCCATTCCAGATTTTGAGAAATTGCACTCATCCTTTTAGGATCAATTAAATCGCAAAAAACTATAAATGAGAACCACTGAACCTGAACCTTTTAATTTCCAACAATCTCACAAAGGTGTAGATAGACCATATCTTGATAGAGAGAATGAAACTAAAATCAATCCAGTAAAAGAAGATAAAATTGAAGAGGCTAGAAAAAAAATGAGTATCAAGCCTGCAAGATAACCGCCTTCTACTAAGAAATGGGAAAGTAATTGTGAGTTCTTGAAAAAAGAGAGAATCAAGAAAGCTGAGAAGTAAGAACAACTCAAAAAAGAAGAATAAGAAAGACTGGCCAAAAAAGAAAAGGTATTTTTAATTCTTATTTCCAAGTTCAAATAAAGAGTCTAATAATCAGAAGCCATTTAAGACAACTCCAAGAAACTTGAACAATAGAGAAAAGATAGAATTGCTCAATTAAAGAAGGAATCCAAAGAGTAGGAAATGAAACAAAAGCAAATCATTGAAAATTGTAAAAGAAAGGCTACTGAATAGCCATTACTTGTTGAGAGACGTAATATCATATTAAAAGTATATTAGCCACCAAAAGAGATGTAGAATTAGAGAAAATGAAATAACTGAACAAAATTGATAAGATGCTGAAGTAAAACGGAGTCATGAATAGAGACGAGTATTTCAACAAAGAAGAGAAAGCTATGCTTGATGATATACATTATTTAAAGAAACATGGATATGAAGATGATTTTGAAAAAGAATGACCATGATTTTGGATCAGAATGAATAAATATATATTTTATAATTTAATACTAATAAAATGTTTGAATAAGATTATTACAAAAGAATAATCAATAAGTAAACCCCTCCAAACAGAGGCATGATTAATACAGCCAAGCCTTGGTTTCCTGAACTCAAACATCGCTTGGCTGTTAAAGGTACAATGCTTCAACCAAATAGATTACGATTATAAATTTTTTGCTCTGCCTCCTAATAAGATGGTATCTTTGATGAAGAAAGAAAAGCTCAGCATTCCAACCGATAACCAAATTAGGGAATTCTTAAGAAATCATTCCCTTAAACATTTAGTTCATTATAATGCAGACGATTATAAAAATGTAGAAGACATTTAACCGTTCCAATGTCTATCCTAAAAAAACATCAACCAAAACCATCGTAAATTTATTAAATAACCTTAACAAAACATTAAGGGATTTTTCTTTGACTAAAAACCAAAAACTGCTCAATAAAATTTAGAAACCTAAACATCTTTATAATATTCAAAAATAAGAGAGTTACAATCATAAAATCTTTAAAATAGACCAAAGAAGGAGATGCCCTTCTAAGATATCTGCTAAGAAAAATCTAAATTGAAATTTCATGAATTATCAGTTAAATCTACCCCAAGATTAAATCCTACAATTTCAAGATGTTTTCCAAGCGTAAATAAAATGAAAAATTACAGAAAAGTCAACTTATTGATGCGTTCCTTAAAGAAAATTAAATTACTTAACCTCACTATACCTTAGATTATGAAATAATAGATATTTCAGCGAACAGCATTCGCATCCTAGTATTCAAAGGAATTTATTTTTGCTGCAAAATAGAACAACATCAATTAAATTTAAAATTTGTTATAGACAAATCCATTTTTAGTGTTTCAATATGATTTTTACAATATGACAGCTCTTCATTGGGCCTGTAAAAATGGTCATTTGGAGATAGTTAAAATCTTACTGTAACATCATGCTGACTTTGATGCTCTTGAAGTCATGAATAGAACTCCATTAAGTATTGCAATACAAGAAAATTAACAAGAAATTGTTAAATTGCTTTTGACATATGGTGCCAATCCTTGGAGTACTATACTAACTGATTTGAAGATACTTCTTTAGCGAAATCCTGAAATGAAGAAAATTGTAAGCGAAGCTAGAAAAATCTAAATTTTGAATAAATGGAGTCGACTCCCTTAGTCTATGTTTAATATTTCCTGGTGAATATCATCTATATATAATAGTTAATTAACTTATTTTTAAAGTAAATTAATTCAATTTTGTAATTTAAACAACAATATCTTTATGTCGCAAAATTTTTTATTAGTTATTTAAACTAATTAAGAACTCTATTAATACAATAGAATAAATAAAATAGTGTGTAATTCTGTAATAAAATAGAGTATAAAGAGAAAAATTTTTGTTATTATTATCATTTATCAATTAGAATCTTCAATTATTCACCTTCTCTATTTCATACAGTTTTCAAGCATTTGGAAACTTTATCTTACCTAAAGATTATAAAAATATCCAATTTAACTTTTATTATTATTGTTTTTTTCGGTTAAATTAAATTAATATAGATTCCTCTATTTTAGGAATACTATGAGCCCGAAAAATTGTTTTAATTATTGACATAATCTATTATGAATGATAATAATCTTTTTTGCCTCTTTGATTCTAAATATTTTAGATCAGTATTTATTTTTTAAATCTTAGTGTTCATGCAAAATAGTCTTTGAAAAATTTAGCATTTATTAAGATTTTAGATTAACCAAAATAATTAATAATGAAAAAATGATAAAAATGATTTAATAATGAGTTTAAGAAAAATAAAGAGCAATTTAGGTCCAAAGAAGCTAATGAGATTTTAACAGCAGTTTAAAATAGGAAAGCTTAATTAATTATGAAATCCCATTTGAAAAATATTTATTAATTCTAAAGAACCTATCAGTAATCTAAAATTCTATTACTATTGGTTCAAAAAAAATCATGCAAATTCAAAGGAAATAATAAATGGATCTATATTCATTTCTATAGTCTTCTGAGATTGAATATATCAGAAATGAAAAGAATTAGAATTCCATATAGAAGTATTTAAATAGATTCCTTCAGGTCAATGACTTATTTAATTTAGAAATATTAATATTTTTATTAATTTATTAAATGTAAGAAAAAATTATTATTATAAAGAAAAATTAGGAAATTATTCATTAGGATTTTAATCTTAATGAAAAGGTGTATGAAACAATTAAAAAACAATGTAATGGAGATAATGATATTTTGATTCTTTGTTAACATTAAGCATGTTATTTTGATGAAACTTTCTACTAATTAAAGAACAGGGTTTCAATTAATGAAGATCTAATTATTGTTGTGGAATCTCTTTGTGAAACTGTGCAATAGTTTTAATATTTTTAAAAATAATAATTGGAATAAATTTACTAAACACCATAAGAATAAACGTAAGATATCTAATAGAGTGTCAATTAAACGAAGATTAATTCATAAATTTAAGAATAAAAACTCTAAAATAAAACAAATGAAAAATTATTAGGAATAGTAACTGAAATAAAGAAAACTTATTTTGTTTCGTAATCTAATATATGTGAATCAGAAATTCAATATGGTTCAAATAATCAGTCTAATGCAACTTCAATTGTAGAAACATGCTTTTTGTGCAATAATTTAGTTGAAAAATCAATATAGCTGGAATGCTGCCATAAATATCATGAAGAATGTTTGGAATCATTGTTTTATAGTTAATTACAAAATTAAAGTAAAGTTTTACATTGCTTATGCTCAAAATAATAATATGCTTCGGCTCTAAAGCTTATTAAAGACGAAGGAAGTTAAATGCTGTTAAAACATAAGTTATTATAAAATCAATTGAATGGAATTATCCAAAATTATAAACTAGCAAAATGTTAAAAACCAACTTGCTATTTCTATTATAATTGGAATAAAAAATTAAATCAGGAAACTTCTTTTTGTCCCCTTTGCTTAAATTGATTGAACATAAATTTATATATTGAATCATATTTATATTATGGTCTTTTTCATGTTTATTTTCTTGGTTTTTCAAATATGTCAAACAATAATTTATTTGATTTAACAATTGCACAACTATCTAAGAATCTATGATCAGTACAAAACTTCAATTAGAATGAAAGCGCAAATGCAATTTATCCATCCTTAAACTAGGTTTTGAATGAGTACTCCTTCAATTTATGCACTTCAAAGACCTTGAGATAGCCTTCTTCTGCCAGGTCTATAGCTGAAATGAGGGATAGAATATGTAACTTAATGCTTTGAAGACAGCCAGAGGATGAGAATGAGTATTACAAATGATGACAAGAAATATGAAGAGTAGTCAAATATCATAAAGGAATAAGTAGATTAGTACTTACGATATGAAAGCGTTGTTTACTATTGTCATGAAATAATTTAATTAATCTTAGAATTATATTTATATTATGGGAAACAGTATAATTCTTAAAATATTCAGATATATGTGGATTGGATGAAGAAAAGAAACATGTTTTATAGCCAGAATCCAAAATAATCACAACCAGAACCATCAAATAAACTACCATCTCAATTATCCAGGCGGACATAGCTGAAGATTTGTCAGATGTTGTTGGTACAAATTGCAATTCATTTTAGTGAATGCATCTCATGAACCAGCATGGTCTTATATAGCAAAGAGGTATTAGTTTGGCTATTTGAATTTATAGGGACAAGAACAACAATGCTAATGAACTCACACAATAAAGTAAATTTAAATCTGATAAGCAATAGTGAAAATAGGGGAATTGATTAAAACTAAAAGTGAAAATGTTAATTCGCTGGAAATCTATCATGTGCGTTTACCCTATTACTAAGTAAGATTAGGTCTTAATTTCTCAAGGACACAAAAGATCTACAATAAATATTTTAGAGCTATTTATCATGTTTGAGACAAAAGGGATCCAATTCCATCTCATTTACTGAGTAGAATTCCCCTAACTTTTCAATTCCGAAGCAATTTCACGCGGAGGTGCTTATAAGAGCGATCTTATAGTAATACAATCATGAATTTCTCTTAGATCAATAACAGATGAAGAGATAGCTTTTGAACAGATTAAATTTGTTAGTTTAGATCAGATTACTCTGAAGTACTTTGCATATGAATTAATGAAATTATTAGATGAGTTCAGAATACCAGACTTGTACAAATTTCGATAATAGTAATTTCTAAATTACCTATGTATTCAACTGCAATAATTAGAAAATACCGAAGAGTTAAAACATGAAGTATACTTATTAAGTACTGGTATCACTACAGAAATAGAATAGCCTGATGGATAATAATGAGTAATTTGTTATCATAATTATTATTTAATATATAATATATTTCTTTAAAGTAGGTTAAATATTATAGAGGATAAATCTATCTTATTAATCATACAAAATTATCAACCAATCTGAAATTTATAAATACCTATTTTTCATTACGACTTAAGCTTTTGGCTATCATTCCATTTCAAGTGTGCAAAATGCCATAAATGGAGATTGAACCTTTCACAAGACTATTATGTAAAGATCAGCAACTATAGCATGATTAATAAGATAAATGAATTGCTATAATGAAGTTAGATTTATATCATTTCCACGTTAATCAATGTTGAATTTAAAAATACAAGTTCAACAATCGTTTTAATCAAGTAGACCTTTGCTGATCTAATTATTTATCATAAGTTTTTTGTTTAACAATAAATTTATTAATAATCAAATTCATTATAAATGTTGTTCTTATTAAATAATATTATTTGAAATCCTTTATTTTATCCAATATATTAAAGTACAACTCTAAAGTAGTACTAATTAATGAAATAATGTATTACATTTTATTTATATCAGATTATTCAATATTCAATTTTAGATAACTTGCATTGCATCAGTATTCTATTTTCTAATTGATAATTAAGCATTAATATTATTAATTGAGTTAAATGAGATTAAATAATTTACCGGATGTTCTTTTTCCCAATCCAATTCAACATCCGAATTACAAAATCTCATTTTTGGAGAAGGTTAAGGAAGATATTCTGAATGTAAGCATATAAAAATGATTTTAGAATCAATTCATTAATGAACCAATGCGCAGGAGCAGATAAAACATGACAATACGTTCATTTTAGAGAGGGTCAATCAGAATTATCAGTGCTTCAATTGCAACTTCTCAAAACAACACACAGACTAATTTTAGATCTGGGTCTTCGAAGTTCAGGATAATCAAGGAACAGTCTCAGGTGGAAGAAATGGACGAAACATTTTCTCGAACAAGGACACCATCTCAATTAGGAAGAAGATTAAAAAGAGGATTAACAATGTTTGAAAAATAGTTTTGATTAGAGATTTTTAAGAGCATCTTTTATCAGTTCACCAAAAATGCAGAAGATTTGTCGAATTGCTTAAACCACTCGTACTCTTATTCATCTTGAAAGAATTACTATAGAGGTTTATAGATATCCGTTGGTTCTTTATTCAATCTTCGTTATCTCGTATTGGAAGTGCGTTGTTGTGTATTTATTGCATTGGTCTATGATATTTATACAATAGATCATTACCTTAATAACAAAATTGATGAGGAATGGATTGAATTTACTTTTGAACGATTTTTTTGAATAATTTCGTTTTAAGATACTATTTCGACATTCCACTATGTCATCTACTAATTCAATGCATTATTAATCATGCCATTTTTAAGCATGTAAATTAAACTGATTTTCAAACTAATCAGTCTTAAAAATAGGCAAATGATTTTTGAGCATGTATTGTAAATGAGTTTGATCTAATTTCATTTGCATAATCAATGTGCATATGCTTTAGTCTTCGTGATGAAATTGTAGCCAATTCAGAATACTCCTTACATTTCCTTTCATTTACAAAGTTATCATACTAATTTCTGACAGATCAAACTTAATATTTAACTCTTTAGTTGTAATTGTTGGTTTGATTAAGTAGAAATTATTATAAAAATCAACCAATTTGGCCCTGTCTTTCAAATTTTCATAAATGACTTTCTTTTTGAATTCACTGTTAATGGAATCCAATTGATCCCTATAATTGTATTCCATGATGAGGATCAAATAGAAATACTTCACAATATCATCATGCTAATATTGGAGTAACTCAAAACCATCAAACATTTCATGATTCTGGCATGAATCTATAATTAGAAGGTTAGGAATACCTGTAATCCAAATGAAGGGCACTCTTTGGATTTATAAGAACCTGGAATTGAGAAATTTGGGCAATGGTCCTCTGTGTATAATGATTTTCTTCTTAATTCCGAATTCAGTGTTTTATTGTTCTGGTTTGAATTTGATGTGTTGACTGGCAAACATCTCTTCGAATTCCTTCTTTTCTGTGTATTCATAGGTGAGTATGACTTCAATATTGTATGTTCTAGCAATTGCAACAATGGTGCTCATTTTACCACTAGAGCCATAGATGTTGAGCATTTGATAATTCCAATTTTGATTGCCGACTGAATTGGATTGGGAATCCCATGAATCAGAGTCCTCTACTTGGTCTTGTCTCAGTATTGAGAAGGAACTCTTGAGCCAATGTTTTAATATTTATGTGTTGTGTTGACTGAGTAACTAATTTAGATAGTCATTTACATCATCCACATGATCTGGAGTGTAGATGTCACTCCAATAATCTGAGACTCGAGTGACATTCAAATACAAAATGGAATTTAACATTCCTCCTATGGAGTCCAATTTCGATACCTCACTTATTTACTTTACCAAATCTCCATAATTAAACTCCTTCATTATTTCCTCTCTGTATTGTGACAATACTCTTCGTAATTGTGATCCAACTTATCCCAATTGTGGACACTTCTTAAATTGTTTTTGCATCTCTTTTATTTCCTTCTTTTGTTTCTTAGTCCTGTTACCGAAGAATTCCTTTATGCAATGACTATTATGAGTATTTCTCCTGGGTGGCATTTTTTTCCTGGTTGCCCGCTAATTTGCAATTTTAATATATAATTAACGTAACATGGAAGTAATTGAATCACTAAATAAACAAGCTCTTGCATAGACAGATTCTCACTAGGCTCTTGAAGATCCTGGAACGAGCTCTCAGTCTTCTACAATACTATGCTGATTGTGGCAAAATCATAGATCGCAATCTCATAGTCACTATAATCTACAACCTTGCTGGTGTCAATTAAGCGTACATATACATCAATCTATTTTCAGATTATGCAATCTGGACAAAGCTGCTCAGTACTTGGAAGGAACCGTTTTCAATTTGCAGGAGATGATTCAGCAAGAAAACAATTAAGTCTTTCTCATCAAACGAATGCATCTCCTAGCTGTTGTCCAATTATAATATTGTGGGATATTATCATAATTGAATTAACATTAAGTGGCATCTAATATTGCTCACTCTACCATCCTATTACTCAATAGACTTTTTGATATCAGTTACTAATATTAAAGCAGTTAATAGACAACCAATAAAAATGTACAAAAATATTAAAAGGGACAATACATCTTCGAAGAGTACGACTTTAAGAATCTCCTACTAAAGAGATCTGATGAATTACTCAAGTTCATTAAACAATTCATCACTAGTTAATTAATAGAATAGGAAGAACAACCAAAATTACAAGATATTGCAAACCATATCCTCACTTGGAAATTGAACTCCTTAAACAACGATAAACTGCCCAAACAATCCTTCTCTAAACTCTACCAAAGATCAATGATAGGTTTGCTAAATGAAAACGAGTGGCTCGTATCCTTCAATGTTAGCAACATCATGTTCATACGCTTGCTCTCTTATGAGGAGGTCTGTCTCAAAGGAGAAATCCTATATGAATTTAGTTAAAAAGTCTTAATTGAGAAAC
This sequence comes from Paramecium tetraurelia, assembly GCF_000165425.1. NCBI lineage: Eukaryota > Ciliophora > Oligohymenophorea > Peniculida > Parameciidae > Paramecium > Paramecium tetraurelia. The sequence goes on from NW_001799024.1 coordinate 60,616, forward strand.
TCATCCTCTTATCTATGGCTTACTTTTCTCTTGCTTCTGAAACTAGGAACTTAAAGAATGAACAAAAGTCTCAACTCTACCATCTAAAGTCCATCTATATTGTTAGCAATGTCTTGCACGATAACTCTCCCTATTTGGATCACCTCATCCAATCATTCTGCACTCACTATCAACAACGATTGGAGACTATTGTAAATTATCCAATTGTATATTTTAGGTTGAAGAGCAGTCGTTTGTTGATCAGAGCACTAAGGTGAGTCTTAGGAGGAAGGAAAGCACATTGGCTAACAAGGAGAATTGCAATGATCATCTCAAACAATTGATTGAAAGTCTCTCTAAGGATAAAAAGCAGAAGTAGGAATCAATTCAGAAGACTTTGAATCAATTACAAAATTTAAAAGACAGTAAGATTTCATTAATCTTTTAGAGTTGAGTAAATCACGTTCTGAAACGATTTTGAAAAGATTCAAAACTGAGCCAAGTCTACATTTTGATAAAAGTGAGAAAAATTGTAAATAAATACTATAATAATTAATGAAATAATGATTTTTATGTCATTACTCAATCAAATGATTATTGTATTTTTTGTTTTTGAATTGTTCTTTGTTTCAGTTAGTTTAGTGTAAAATTTAAATTTGGAAACAGCTACTCCAATTCATTCAATAGTTACAATTATAAATTGAAGTCTCCTTGTTTTGGGAACCCCTCATTAAGCACACTAAATTAGCAACATTACATTTTACATCAAGATTTTATGCTGATCCAACCCAGCACACAACAATTTGATATTTGAATAGTAGATCTATAAATATTGTTCATAAATTAAGGAGTATTGATTATTGATTCCCTTCAATACATGCTCCATCTGGTTGTATTCAGCTGTGTTCTCGATCAAGGAAAGGAAATATAATTGGATCTCCTCCCAAGTGTATGCAGCAGCATTTTATCGAATCACAAAATTTGGGTTGTAAGGTTTGAGGGTACTCCAAAATTATTCGTAGGATTAGAGATGCTCCTAATTTAAATAGTGTCTTTTCAAGAACAAACAATCAAGGAACTTCCCTAATAATGCCAAACTTCTATGCTGAGCTCCAGATATCATCAAGATTTCATAGATCTTGTGGATATGCTCTTTGTCAAAGGCGAAATTTCCAATCTAACCTAATATAAGTTGCTTCAATTCATTATTCGATGTTCTAAGTAGGTCGAGTTTCTCAAAGATGATGGGACCAAACATAAGTTATTGTTCCACACTTAAATAGGCAAAGAGTATGTCAAGCTTTTCAATCATAAAGTTCAAAACCTAAGAGTTTATGGGAATGACATAATACTTCAGCATCAATATCTGGAATCATAGACGGCAACAAAAATTCTATAAAGTATTGAACCTTAAATGTTCCCAGAATGTAGGTCATTTAGAAGATGTTATTGAGTATTGAAACTTTGACTAGATTTGATAAATTTAATTTGTTGAAGTTAGTAAGCACAAAACTCAAGGATTTGTCATCCAAGGTTGAAATGCAATAAGCATCATCAGTGTAGTTGAGAATGGCAGCAGAATAGTCTTTTGATTCGCACAAATAATGTGTATCTTTCGTCATCATTATTGATCTTTCTTCCATTTGGTTGTCATCCTTGATCAATAGGACATTCATCAGATGTTGTCGAATAGCATTTCCACTGACCGAACATTGCTTAACAAATTTTTATTAGTCTTAGGAGATAACTTCCACGACATTAATTCCATTCTACTAAATGAATTCTTGTTTCCATCGTTGAATGTCCACAGCCTTGGAATGATAATGAATTAGTTCGAACAGATCATTGGTGGTGGCATTTGTCCATTTAAATTTCTCCAAGTATTGTTTGACAATTTCAATGAACTTATCGAAACCAATCAATGTTACCAAAGATGAAAGCACAGCTGAACCCTTGTTATAAGTAATGGAATCAAAGGCTTACAACCCCTGGTTTGCATCTTCGATCTTCATTTCAATTGGATGTGAATTAGTATTGATATCTAAGTTGACTCCATTCTATTTGTATAAGAGATAATGTATTTTTGGGTCATAAAACTTATAGGTAATGAAGGGTTCCTTCTTAGATACTAATTGTAATGCCTGGTATGAGATATATACAGCAAAGGCTTCATTGAGCCACAGGTCGTTCCACCATTTCATTGTAACTAAATTGCCAAACCACATGTGTGAGAGTTCGTGTAACAAGAGGAGGAACAGTTTTGTCAATAAGGTGGAGTCGAATTTGTTCTGGATCATATTTTTGGAAATCAGGACTGCTCCAGGGTGTTCCATTCCTGAGAAGTAGAAGGAACAGAATATCAGATCATATTTTTCAAATGGGAAGGGGATACCGAACAAGGATTCGTAATATTTGAAGCCTTCCTCTATGCATTGTTTGATCAGAGTGGTGGAACTTAGATAATGGGGATGTGTTACTTCAGACAGGCCATGTATTTTTCTTATTCTGAGTAGAGATTCATTTGGAGACCTGAATGCAACTCGTTGGAGATCTTCTTCCATTAGCCCATGTTGATGCTGAAGAGGTAGAGACTGATTTTGGGAGTGGTTGCGAAGTTCCATTGGTTTTGAGTTTCGGAGCATTGTTCAATCAAAATTGGATTCATGTTTGAAACAGCCAGCCATTCTTTGGGACATGTCAATTACAATTTGATCTTAGCCTTGATGTCTGGTTAATCAAAGCAGGGAAAACACTTATGATTAGAATGTTCATACCGAATGACAATAATTAGGACAAAACAAAGAGATGATATACGTAGCCTAATTTTAGGTGTATTTAATTAGTCCGAATTCGCTCTCTGAAAATCCGACAGTGAAAGTTATCATAATGCAGTTTTCACCTTTGATGGTATTGATGGATAATTAATGTTTCCTCCAATTCTGAGCAATTTCCTCCAAAGTCCATTCATTATTATTCACCTTTACACTTGTGAGTTATTACCCGCAAAAGTCAATCTGAATGTGATTACTCGAACAAGTGAAGTTTATCAAAATCATTCCCATTATTATGTCATTCTAGACTACCAAGTCCAAAGAATATTGACAATTATCCACGTCCATCCTTCTCTGTTCAGCCTGATCTCTACTAAGCAAGGCATATTTGATCTGTTTTTCATCATTCCGTATGCCATCCTACTCCAATTACATTTTAGTAATAAATTTATATTTAAATATCCTCTTCGATTATAATATTGCCCCCCAAGTCATATATATCATTACAACCATTTACTCTCATTATATTTTATATATTCAATATATTTTCTACAATGCAAGATCAGTAGAGCATGCTTTCAGTCTACAATAACCCTTGGAATAAGTTGAATACCACCTAGTAAAAAGGATACCTCCTGGCCAAATCAATTGATCAACACCCTGAATTCAAGACAGAAATCCTGGATGCTCTCGGCCAATAATAGACCAAAAACATCTTCAAAGATCCGATAAGTATGCAATTGTGCAAGTATGACTCAACCATTGGTCCGAAATTAGAGAACAATAAGATTGTTATCCGATCCATTGTAGGTAAACCAGACATTTTCAAAAGGAAATTGAGTTTATTGACTGGATAAGATCCGAAATCAAGTAGCAGGAGAACATTCGCTAAGGGAAACACCACCAACACTTTTAGGAACAACAACAACACAATTAAAACATAACATGTCTTTACAGGCGAAGAGTTATTGGCTAAAGTTAATTTGATAGAGAAACACTTGTTCGAATCCAGATTGAAGGAAGATCAGGAAATCATGAATATGCCTTTCCAAAAAAAATAGATTTTGTTGAAGGAAACTAGAGCCCTCGAAGAATACTTAAAATTGGAAAAGGAATAAAGCAATTTGTTGATGGGAGTGACCAAATAAGCCAACAAAGATCCGAGCAAATCTGTGATGATAGATTGCTACAGATTTCGTAGAAAATAGGAATACTCTATTACAAATGATTCTTTAAATAGAAATAACGATGATAGGACAATGAAGATATTGTAATTAACAATCTTTAATTAGGGAAATAGATGACGATAGTGGTTATCCCTTATTTTTGATGTCGCAGAATGATTAAGTAATACGAAAACCCAGTATCATCAATCAAGATGAAACTACACAGTCCATATTGAAGTAAATGAATGACGAGCCAGTCTATCGAAGTTTCTCGAGCAAAGATTACTTGAAATCTCGATCCAATAGATACACTAAGATAGCAACTGAGAAAATCAACATAAATATTGATAGTTTGCTCGTCTAAGGATAAAGCAAATTGGATCAAGAAGTCAAGTTCGATATCAATGGGAAATATATACTCCAGCCTATTGAAAAAGGGAATGAAGATGAAACGATTACTGAGAACTATTCAGGTTAGTATAAAATAAATTATAAATGAATTTGTTCAAACATTTGCACTTTTTTAATATCTTAAATTAAATTGAAAAATAAGTTAATTTATAAATAATCAATTAAACCATGCACGTTTCTTTTTTGACCTTCCACAATCCTCTCATTCGATCTTAAATCGTTCCCACACTTCTTATTCAAATGTTTCCTTGCTTCCACCAATTAAGAATTAGTGCTCCAATACTTAATCAATTGTCATTCTCTTTGCAGGATCTGGCTCCAACATCCCTTAGATAAGTAAGCGGAATTCAGCATTGCATCTGTTATTTTTGTCGACTGTCAACCAATATTTAGTCCATTAATTGCTGTTAATCAGTCTCCAATAAGGACAAGCTTTAGTGCTTGATCTGAAGGGAGGATGGGCAAAGGCCAACAAAAAGAGACACACTCCCAATGAAAACACTTCTGTGATAGGTAATGCCTCGGTGTTTATCAAACCTGGGTGTTACAACTCTGGAGCCAAATATCCAAGAGTGCCAGAGGATCTTTAAACAAATCCTCCTTGGATTGACTCAGCAAATCCGAAGTCGCAAACCTTGATTTCCAATTGTTTATCCAACAGTATGTTTTCTAATTTGATGTCTCTGTGTACAAAACCCAATTTATGAACACAGTGGATTGCTGCGGTTAATTTTTAAATAATGTATTTAATAGAAACAAATTAGAATGGTTTCTATCCTTTGGCCAAAATGTCAAAGAGATCCATTTTCTCTAAGAGCTCTGTTACCATAAACCTTTCTTAAGGATTTCCATCCACCAAGTGAACAATGTTGTTATGCTTGATTTAAGAAAGGATATGAATTTCTTTTTCGATTTGTTGAGTGGAGCACTATTTGTTGAACATTTTGATCGCATATTCCTGATCCTTGATCTACACCTTTCTAACTTCACAAGTTAATCCAAAACCTAAGATTTCTTTTGAGATGTTCATCACTTAAATTTATAGTATAAGTTTATTAATTTTAAATTTTTAAATAAAAATCCAATTTGCTTTGATCGGGAATTACTAAATTCTTTTATAAATCCTATCAGAAAATATATTTTATCAGAATAATTTAATAGAATTCATAACAATCAATGCATAAAATGCGCAAAAGTCTAAATTTCTAGGAACAAGTTGCCTTCTCTTCTATCACGGCCTAAGCCGTAGCCTTGTGTGTATTTCCTACATCTCTTGTATGTACTCCATTTCATTTACGTTCTCAATGCTATTAAGAACTTCATCCAAAGTCAATCTCTTCTTTGGGTCGATTTGAATCATTCCTTGGATTAATTCCATACAAAAAGGAGGTACCTTCTTGTTCTTGTTCTTTTATGAATAGTACCAAAACTCGCCCCATTTGTTTTATAATAACAATCTGTAATAAGGGCATGACTTATCAGTAGTCTTGAAGGGAAAGACTCCGAAAAGTAAAATGTAATACAGAACACCCAATGAAAAGATATCACATTCTTACAAATCTAATGCATCTATTGAACCTATTGAATTAATTTCAGGTGCCATGTAGATATCTGTTCCAATCATCTTTGAAACCTTTCCCTCATCCAAACTTTAACTTGCATTAAAGTCACAGATTTTGACTTGGAAATTCAATTCATCAACCAATACATTTTCTAGTTTAATATCTCTATGAGCAATTCTTAATTGATGCATGTACTTCAAAGCACCTGCCAATTATTTTAAAATGCAATTTGAAGCATTTACTGACATTGATCCTGCAGTTTAAACGAATTCGAACAAGTCGAACGGAATCATTAACTCTGTCACTATGAAGTTTTCATTTCCAATAATAAACTTCACTATGTTTGGATGGTTCAACATTCCATGAATTGTGTACTCTTTTTATCCAGCCTTCTTCTTGAATTGCTTTATGGCAAACATATTCTCTCCAATTTTGATTTACTTAACCACTGAAACAGCTCCCTCACCTAATTTTATATCCAAAACTTACATTTAGATTTATATATATAATAATTATCAATGCATTTTGTTTTATAAATAATAATGCAAAATTCTTTCATAAAAATTTTTCGGTTTCATTATTTTATTATTATATTTAATTTTAAATATGAAGCCATCAATTATTAAATCATTAATCTTTCTCCTAATCTTGGGCATACTCCTCTACTATCCCCTCTTCGTCCTCCTAATACACAACTTATGGCTGCTCCACTGGATGTTACTACTTCAACTGATTTCTAACTAGCATCCCCTTGGCACTTGCTTATATTTTAATTATTTTCTCCATGTCCTTCTCATCCTATAATAGATATCACTACATTCTTTACAAAGTGAGGCTAAAAAAATGCATTGTTAGCTTCGATCTTTCCAGTCTCGATATCCTCAATGTCTTATTCCACTTTTTAATAAAGTTCGTTAATATAATCCTTTGCTGCCTTCTTCTCTTCAGGATGACTAGCCTATGAGCCTGCTGACTATTGTCTCGTCCTGTGAGAGGAGCCAGAAGCCTGCTTCTATGGAGCTGAGGCCTTCCTTTCAATCTCATTCCTCTAATTGGAAGTCTCAACAACTTTCTTAGCTTGTTCAATTGAATTAATTGGCTTAGGAGGTAGATGTGATCTTCCTGGAGCCTATCCTTATGCAATATTGAATTTGCTCTCAAATTTAAATTCCTTCCCATCTCTCATACATTCGAAATAATCTACACCATATTTTATTATGTCTTCTGGTTAATCCCTCAAGACCTTTATTAAGTGATCAACTCTACTTCTCTTGTAAAATCATGTAAAATTTAGTTGAATCCCTCAGGAACTGGGTACTTTTGTAAATACTTAGAAGCCATTTCTTCTATTGTTTATAAGACTTTTCTTAAAAATATTTTATTTTATTATTAATCATCCCCTCTATCATAAAAGAAATGATACTATCTGGCATAAAACTAACTGATATGAGTATCCTCAATTTTTATTCATCAAGATTGACTTATAGATTGAATATTAATTCAACAAATGACAATTTCGTATATTAAGATTCACTATTATACCTTGGAATCTAACAATTTTCATAATAGCAATACAATATTATAATATAATAAACAAATAAGTTATTTGGTACTCAAGGCCAAAAATATTTTTAGTATATCTTATTGATATCTTATTATTAATATTGATAGATTACTCCCCCTTTTATGATTTCTTACATAAATTCTCTAGCTTCATTATGTTTACTCTCTAAATCATCTTAGTCATTCCTCGTTATATACAATTTGATACTCTTGATTTATATTATTTTAATATCAAATTATTTATAAAGTAAAATTTATAATGAATTTTTTAAGGTTAAGAATTATATTTCATGCTTACCTTGATTTCATAAAGCATTACAAATTGTGAAATGACGCTAAATTTATTTTTTTCAATTACTTATACTTAATTTGAAATTGTATTTGTTTGAATAATAATTATAGTTGTTCAAATAATAATAAATTTGAATTATATCTCAAATTTCTTATTTCATTTTACTTTACAATGTAGTTTAGGTCTGATTCATTTAGCTAGATTGATAATTTGATATGTTCATATCTCTTGAAATTTTGTTTTTAAATAGATTATCCATCCTAAAATTAGGGAACTTCTCTGACTCAAGCATTCATAAATTATTTGATAATTATAATAACTTAATAATGGGTGATTATTATTTAGAATTTCTGCAACAATACCTCCACAATGTGAATTTAAGGAAAAAGGTATGATGTGTGAGTATAGATAGGTGAAAGAACTATTGAAAGAAAAGGGTGAGATCTAATAAAAATTGGAGATGCTAGAAGTAATTTGAAGTGAGATTAAAATAGAAGGAGGGTAACAATCATTCTTTTGAGGAAAGAAAGAAAAGATTGAGGAGTTTGGCAAGTGAAATCTAACGCAATTTTGAATGTCCTATAACAAAGTGTGGTAAGAAATATGGGTATGATACAATTCCATTTGTGTAATAGAAGCGAAGGTTCCTTGAATTAGCATATCAAACTTAAGCATCCTGAATTAGTTAATAAGAGTTGATAATTAATATAATATATTAATGAATTAATAATTCTTGGTTGTGGAGGCTAGTCTAATCGATCGTTTATTTGATAAGGCTGAAATTTTGAGTAGAGGTAACGATTTGATTCATGGAATAAGTTCTATCATATACAGAATGACAACAAATAAAAAAAATAAATGGCTTAAACTTTTTGATAAAGGAGGCAATTATGCATTGCAAATATATGAGAACATTAACCGGCAAGTTTTTGAGACTAAAGTGCTTCAATTATAAAAGGCCATGACTCTCCATTTGAATCCTTATTCAACTAGAATTATTTTAATTGCAAAGGAACAGCTAAATTACACAAAATTTAATCTGCACGTTGTCTACGAACTTCAACACGTGGATCTGGACTCGAAGAGCATTAAAGAATAAAGAGAAGGCCTGAACTAAAAGGAAGCAGTAGCCTTATTGAGTCTTTTATGTCAAAATTACGTTTTGGGTGCTTAATATACTAATGAATTCTTAGATATAAGTCCATAAAATATTTTTAGAAATGGAAATTCTTATATCGTTTCTAATTTCGGAATCAATTTTGCTGGAACCAAATTTGATAGAATTTATTTGCCTAAAACTGATCCGATATACCAAGAGAAGGTGCCATCCTAAAAAAATATTTTGTATTCGTATGCCTTTAGAGCAGCCTTAGTGACTTTATGCCAGATGACCTAGATAGATCCTCTGGATTTATTTTATTTAGATGGATAATTTAAATCGGAATTATTAGACAATTTATTGTATCTTATAACAAAAAAGGAAGACAATGATAAAAAGAAAGACAAAAGATTTATTAGATCAATTGATAAATTTTTTAATGAGAAATTAATTCACACAAAAGGACAAGATTATAATGAATAATTAAAGAAAAACTTTGGAAAGTCTTTCGAATATGAAAGATCTGATAGAATTCTCAAGTACAAATACAATAAAGAATTCATCGACATTTTCAAGAAACTACTTAATGTTACACACATATAATCTAGAGCAATTTTTCCGCTTTTGGTCTCACAACCTGATAATAGATTAGGTGTCTAAAATTCCTATGATGAACAATTTTATTATTTAAACAACTATATGAATGGTACATTTGACAATAAAGTGTTGGATGGATGTGGAATTGTATCATCTGATCAAGAGGGGTAAGGTAAAAATAAAGGAAGGATTACTCAAAAATGCGGATAGTTTTCGAAAGGAAAAGAGTTTGGGGAATATAACATAATCAACATACACAAGAAATTCGAATGCACATTGTACAATTTGTAATGTGGCTTAACATTTCGTTATGTCAATTGGGAAATGCTATATTTGGTTGAGGATGTCGTAGCCCCCATAAATCCAATAGATAAGTCACCAAAGGAATCAATTTATATTTTCTAAGGAACAATTGAGAATGGAAATTTGAAGGAAGGACTCTCACATTAATTAGATAACACAATATTCAAGGGAAAATTTCAAAATAATTAACCATATGAGGGCAAAATGAATTATCAAAACTAAAACAATGATGTCTTTGAAGGGATTATGGAGGGCTTCAATAGAAAGAATGGATTATTTACAACTAAAGATTTTACTTTTGAAGGGCAATTTCAGAATGATTAATTTTTAAATGGTTTGTTAGAAGATAAGGATGGGGGAAAGTTTTATGGGCATTTTAACAACGGATTAAAAGGTAAACATTCTGATTGATTAATAGTTAAATCTGGAATCTATTATTATCCATAGTCCTCAATTTAATATTAGGGATTGTATGCTAATGATAAACGACATGGTTTAGGAAAGTTTATTGATAAATCTTAAGAAAATTGTATCCAAGAAGTTATATACAACAATGGGAAATGTGAATCCAAGCTCAATGAACATTTTTCAAAAGCCTTGAAAGAAAGGAAAACAACAAAGTTAAAAACAATAGGATGAGGCTGGTTTTCAATCTTTATTATACATATATAATTTGTATTAATGTTTTAATAATACGATTCCTTAGTAGTCGATGCAAGTTTCATTCATAGGAATTACACTTAAGTTAGTGTAATTGGAAAAGGGCATGATTTTTATCTAGGTATTAATTCGATCAGCTACTTGATGCATCACACAAAAGAAAATGGCAGATACATCTTATAAATTTACGAAAATCTAGGATATGATCTTTTCAGAACCAAGGTTTTGCATTTGCAGAAGGCCATGTTGGAATGTGTTAATGATGTCAACACTAGGATTATCTTGTTAGCTGAAAAATAATTAAATGATAAATAGTCTGATCTATATGTTCTTTATAGGTTGGATGAATTAACTGAGAGATTGGATCAATAGAAGTAATTGACACCAGAATAAGCTAACGATCTTTTGATTACTTTCTGTAAAAACCTCCTCATTACAGGTTCGTTTTCTTCATTTATTTTTAGGTCGTGTAACTTATGAATTTTTGGACATTGCCCCTTAGAATGTCTACGTTCATGATAACCGATTTATTATATCAAATATGGGAATTTCCTATAAAGGCTCTAAATTTCACAGACCCTATACTGCAATCACAGATAGTTTCTATAAAGAGAAAACACTAACAAATATGATCTATACATATTCATTTTAAGCTGGCTTAGTAGTTTTATGCGCTATTACTAAAATTAATTCAGCGGAATTCTTTTTCGAAGATGGCTAATTGAAAGCTAACTTACTACACGATGTTTTAAAAGCATTCAAAGAAAAATTGACAGAGCCATAAAAAGAAAAACTGAAGAAGAAGTTTACTTCATTGGCTAAAATAGATAAACCATTTGATGCTGATATCTCAAAAATCATACCCTTTCTATTCTAAATATTATCAATGGATCAATAGAAAAGATCCATATTTTCATTATTAATATGTCATCCAGAAAATCCACTTAAAGTAGAGAATCCATTTTTCCAGCAATCCCTTGAAGTTGAATAGCAATACGTTGGATTTGGAAAGTTGGAAGGAATGAAAATTATCCCTGAAGGATATGGATATGGAATGTTCGGGAATGAATATCATTATGGAATGTTCTAAAATGGTACTTTAACAGATGATGGTACTGTTGAGATTAAACAAAATAATAGAATTATTTATTTGCTCAAAAATTTAGTGATTTCTGAGAAATACTAATAGGCAATAGCTGAGGTTAATAAGTATATATTTTGGGGTGAATTTGATAATAAATAATATAAACCAAATGGAGATGGTGTTTTGGTTAGTGTTTATACGACTTAAAAGTACATACCAAAAAAGAAGCAGTCTATTTGTTTTATAGGAAATCTTAAAATGGGAATTAAGGACAATGGTCAAGAATATTATAAAAATAAAACTGAATTTGATGGAGATTTTGAAAATAATTAGCCTGTTAGTGGTAGAATAATTTATGGGCCAAAGCATAAATTTGAAGGAATCATTTAGGATTACCAAAGGAAAAAAGGTATTTTGGTTTACAATAATAAAATCTTTGAGGGAGATTTTGAAAATGATAGAGTCAAGGCGGGAAAGTTAAATTATGCAGATGGAAGTTCATATGATGGTTAATTTAAGAATGGATTAAAATGTATGAAATATAAATAGACTAGGTTGTTAGGATGGCAAGTTCATATTTTGGAATACCAAATTAGAGTATTCTGGAGGATTTGTAGATGATAAGATGCATGGAAAGGGTATCTTGACTATATTGGAGACAAATGAATAATTGGAAGTTGAATACTCTTAGGGGAAATGTTTAACAGAACTTCCAGAGGCTTTCAAGTTGCTAACGAAGAAGAAATAGCTGTTGGAAGTGAAAAAATAGGATGAAAATAAGCCAAAGAAGGGCAAGTAGAAACAAAATGATGATGAAGAAATAGAGGAGGATATCTAGGATGATCTTGGAGATGAAGGAAATGATTATAATGATGATGAAGGTTGAATTTATAAGATTAATTTTAATGATAAATAAGTAAACAGAATAAATATTCTCATAATTAAAAGGAGCATTTGTGTGGGTGGAGAGGATGAGGAAGAAGAAGCCAATCACTTGTAAATTAAGGAATTGCTATACTGTCTGAATATTGATGTTACTAATGAAGAGATTGAAGCTTTGAATGAATAGACCAATCCTGAAGGAGAACAAGACATTCAATATGAGAAATTATACAAATTGTTTAGGAATGATTAACAACAAGATTAACTGGAGGTATAGGAGGCATATAGTTTGTTATCAGGATGAAATAGAATAGAAGTAAGAGAATTAGCTATACATTTATGACAAAAAGTATAGAACCAATGTATACTGAATTTAATAACGAAGATTAAACAATTTATAACACAATTGAATAGTCTCCAAGCTATAAGCAAGGTTATTTGGATTTCGAGGAATATGTGAATTGAGGTTGATAGTTATAAATAAATTAAATGTAAAAAACAAATATAAAATCTGTTACGGCTCGAAATGAGTAGGCGAAAGCTAAACTCACGAAGTATGAATGAATTTGAATCATTAGAGAATAATTTCTTACTCTAGCTAAAATGTGTTAGAGTACGAGCACGCAATAATTGCTGAGTAAGAAATTGCCATCCTAATAAAAACCTGTTCTGGCAAGTTAATTGAATATTACTCCAAGAAACAATACTCCCAAAAGTTGTAGAACTGCATAGGAAGTACAATCATTAGTTTAATGATAGATGAAATATTTTCTTTATTAAAAGAATCTAGTTAAGGACCCAATTAACAAGCCCCAGAATCATTCTTAATTGCTTCCTAAGACCAAGAATAGTTTGCATCGAAATTTCTCTTAGTTGGAAAAATCATCAAACAGCCAACAAAACAACGGATAATCGACAGCACCAAACACAGTAAAAAAAAAATACAACTTGCTTTCAACTGACTCTGCAAATAAGTCGGATCAACGGTTCTCTTCTGTTCAATTTGCATAACAAATAGCCCAACAATTAAAGAAGAAGTATGAACCACTATAACCATAACAAAAGAAGGAAAATTTACATGTGAGCTTGGATGATTTCGTCACATAAATCAATCGACCTCAGTCCATAATATCTCCCTTCAAATAAACTAAGTCATTATCCCCTTCTACAAGGGTCAACATTGCTCCTTCTAAAAGTACTCATTCATTTTACCATTTAGAATCCCTTTATTACGTTTCATCCTTAGTCGAATCCTTCAGACACATTTTACCTTAAAATCAAGAACAATAACTATTTCGAGATCACGCTGTCTAGACATTCAATTGTATTTCGTTCTGTGTGAAATTGCAAGAACCAACAAAAATGATTTTGGAACAAAAACGAATGGAAATTCCAATGAAATCACATTATAAATGTAAAATCAATTCTCTAAACTTGTAGTCAAGAAAACCGTTGTATTCGATCTAGATGAAACCCTCATACATTGCAATGAGAATCAAAATCTTAAGGCAGACATCTATTTGCCAATCACATTCCCCTCTGGAGACACAGCCCAAGCTGGCATCAACATTCGTCCTTTTGCCAAATGGATCTTGCAAGAATTGAGCCAACTGTGCGAAGTGATAGTTTTCACAGCCTCTCACCAGTGCTATGCCAGTCAGGTTATTAAATACCTGGATCCACATTCCACTCTCCTATAGGGTTAATTGTTTAGGGATCGATGTGTGCTGTCCCCAGATGGAGTGCATATCAAGGACTTGAGAGTTTTGAATAGAGATCTCAAGGACATAGTTTTGATTGACAATGCTGCTTATAGTTTTGGAGTTCATTTGGAGAACGGAATCCCAATAATTCCATATTATGATAACAAGGAGGACAAAGAATTGAAGATGCTGTATGAATTCTTGGTTGACCAGGTGTTGCCGGCACCAGACTGTAGAATAGTGTTGCAATCGGTGTTCAGATTAAGAGAGTATTTCAACTACGGAGAACCAAAATAAGCAATAGAGAAATTATATTGATTTTATATATAGTTTAATGATTTACATTTAACAGGGAATTCGCGAATTGCGAATATCTGAGCATTTTTGGTATACAATAGTAGGAAATTAAAATAATTATTAATTTTTACCACAATTAATGACTCTTTCTATAACCATTTCTCAGTAAATCAAGGCTTACAATTTGGCAGCGTGTCCAACCTTGCCTGAATTCTTGGAAACAGCTTACAAAACTCAGAAGTCTTTGAAAAAGAATGAGCAATTTCGCAAGCGTATTGAGGTTATTCAAGGGTTCGAATTCAACACAGCTTCAACTCAAATCGAAGAGAGCAATGATCACCAGTACATCGTTGCGGCAGGACTCTATGCTCCTTCGATAAAGATTTTCGAAACATCGCAATTATCAATGAAATGTAGTCGAGGCCTAGATTCAGAAATAGTAAAATTTTGCATATTGGGAGATGATTACAAAAAAATTGCAATGGTTTGCGAGGATCGTAATATTGAGTTGCATGCCCAATATGGAAAGCATTTCAAACTGAGAGTTCCAAAATAGCCAACCGATATGGTATTATTTATTAGTTCTATTTAGATTTACAACCCTTACAATTGCAACTTGTTGGTGTCATCTTAGAATGAAGATATCACTCGGTTGAATCTAGAACTTGGATCATTTGTAGAATCTTATACTCTTTAATAAGAGACTGGTGTGAACTGCTTAAGTATGCATGACTAATTGCAATTGGGACTTGTGGGAGGCAATAAATAGCTAAGTATCATTGATTTTAGAAGTGATTAAATTGTTTAGCAATTGGGTGTGAGTGATGTCACTAGTATAGCCACTCAGAATCTTTAGGTAGCTTTGGGAACAGCGGAAGGATAAATTAAATTATTTGATTTACGAAAGCATATCCCAATCCATGTCTATCAACATCAATATCGATTGCCTATCAAGAAGATAGTTATGAATGAGGATATGATTGTATCATGTGATGCAAAGATATTAAAATTTTGGCAGGGAAATCGTTTATTCACTAACATAGAACCGTAAAGTGAAATTAATTCTTTTACTTGGGTGAAGAATTCAGGAATGTTTTTATTGGCTTTGGAATAACCAAGGATGGGTATTTATTTCATCCCATAATTGAATGCTGCTCCTAAATGGTGTCCATTTTTGGACAATTTGACTGAAGAGATGGAGGAGGAAGAGCAATAAACAGTGTATGATGAATATAAGTTTTTATCATATGAGGAATTGGAGAAATTGGATGCATTGCATTTATTGGAAACTGCCATGTTAAAGCCTTATTCGCATGGATATCTTATTCATTTGAAATTGTACTTGAAACTCAGATAGTAAAAGGGTCTCGACTTTGAAGATTACAAATAGAAGAGGATTTAATAAAATTATGAGAAATAATTGGAGGCTGAGAGGGTCAGCAAAGGGTATGTGATACCTGAAGAGCCAGAAATGGAGTAGCCTGTAAAAAAGATTGATCCAAGATTTGAGAAGATGATCAAGGATCATGATTACACAGTGGACAAGAAATCTGAGGCTTGGAAGAGAGCCCATCCTAGTGAAGTAAGAGTTAAGAAATAAATAAATAAAAACAAGAGATGAATTTTTGATGCAATTCTAACTTTTAGTTTGTTTATATAATTAATTAACATATGTATAAATTAATTAAATTTTTAAAATCGCGCCATGATAATTGAAGAAGTGTAAGGCAATAAAAAGAATAAAAATATTCCTTGGATTGAGAAATACAGACCCTCCACATTGGATGAAGTGATTTCTCATGAGGAGATAGTAGCAACAAGTAAGAAATTGAGCAAACTTAATCTTAGTTAAAAAGTTCAATGAAAAAAATCGATTACCAAATCTATTGCTCTATGGCCCTCCTGGGACAGGTAAGACATCTACCATAATTGCATTGGCCAAATAGATCTATTAGAATAAGTATAATTAGATGGTCTTAGAGGTAATACAGTGTTGTTGATATGAATAGCTTAATGCATCAGATGAGAGGGGTATCAATACTGTGAGAGAGACCATCAAGGGGTTTGCAGAATCTCAGTCATTCACATTCACAAAGGATAAGAACACATCGATAAAATTGGTGATTTTGGACGAAGCTGATGCCATGACAGCGGCAGCCTAATTTGCATTGCGTCGAAGTAATTATCAATTAAAATTATTCAAGTCATTGAAAAATATGCAAAGACCACAAGATTCTGCTTTATTTGCAATCACATATCTTAAATCATTCCAGCCATTCAAAGTAGATGCACGAGATTTAAGTTCAAATAAATTAGTTTAGACGTGGCTAGTTCAAGAATCAAATACATTTGTGAGAACGAGAGTATCCCATTGAATGAGTAGGCTATTAAGTCTGTGTTTGAATTGTGTTCAGGGGATATGAGAAGAGTTGTAAACATGTTGTAATCGTTGTCTTTGTCGACATCGAATTCAAATTTGGAAGTCATCAATTCTTAGTATGTCTATCAGTTTACGGGGATGGCACATCCTGATTTAATCAAATAGATTATGGAATATTTGATGAACCAATCTGAAATTCAGAAAACATACTTGAAAATAAAAACGATTTTGAATGAACAAGGAATATCCCTTTAATTGTTGCTTACGGAATTGAGTACATAATTATTGGGATTAAATGTGTTGAATGACAAATAGAAATGTAATGTTATTGAGAGAATGGCTGAACTTGAGTACCGACTTTCCATTTGTTGCAATGATTAGGTTTAATTACTTTCTTTGATTGGTATTTTCCATGAAGTTCTTTTGTGATACAAATTTTATTTTAAATTAAAATAAATCCTATTTAAATATGGCAGAAGAACAAGTTGTCACTGTGAAATTTGCCAACTAACCAAAACTTTTCGGAAAGTGGGACTACGATGAAGTCTTGGTGACAGACCCATGTTTCAAAGACTACATTGCAGTCCAAACTTCAAAGTCAAGAGTCTTCGTGCCACACACAGCTGGAAGGTACGGTTTCTGAATTATATCTATTAAGATATTAACGCAAGAAGTTTAGAAAGGCCTAATGTCCAATTGTGGAGAGATTGGCTGGTGCTCTTATGTTCCATGGTCGTAACACTGGTAAGAAGGTCAAGGCCGTGGCCATCATCAGACATGCCTTTGAAATTGTTCATTTGCTCACAGGCAAGAATCCTCTTGCAGTCTTGTCTTTGGCTGTTCAAAGAGGAGGAGCAAGAGAAGATTTCACCAAAGTTGGAACAGGCGGTGTTGCTAAACAATAGGCTGTTGATGTGGCTCCAATCAGAAGAGTCAATGAAGTACTCAGACATAATAATTTAAGGCTGTTCACAATTTGGCCAAGGGAGTCAGAGATTCAGTCTTCAAGAAGATGAAGACCATTGCAGAAGCACTTGCTGATGAACTTATTGCAGCTGCCAATGAGGATGGACAAAAATCATACACAATCAAGAAGAGAGACGAACTTGAAAAAGTAGCAAAAACAAATCGTTGATTTATATTTAGTATAATATATAATTTATATTGAATATACAGGTTAATTGTAAATTAATTGTATGATAATAAGACGATTTATATATAGAACCATTAAGTTAGAAAAACATCAACTTCACATTCAATCAAGCATTTTTAGTTCCATTTCTGTACTATTTTGTGAAATAACATATTTTTGATTGTTAAAGTATTTTGAATCCCGATAATATAACAAATAATTCATTGAAGCTCCCAAAAAGGTGATTAAAAGTAGAATGCCCAGCATGTTTGAATAAGAACTCTATGTTTCCTCTTAAACTACTTTCCCAATAAAAATAGAGGCAGAAGAAACTCCAAAGCTGACACTTGAATAAACTACTCCAAAGGCAGTTCCCGACAATTAATTCGAAACCACCATCTAAATGCATGGCCACAAGGTTACAACATAAGCAGCAAAGAATATTCCATTCAATAATTGACTTATAGCTGGAATGATCAAGCAGGTAGTCTCACAACTTGGCATGAGATAAACCATTGTAAAAACACTCAATTAGATCACACTTGTTATTTGTAATCCTTGCATTCTGTATCCATGTTTATCGACTAGATGACCTAAATAAGGAGCTATAAATATAGCCATGTAGCAAGGAAGTCCATAGAGAGTGGCTGCAGAATAAGATGATAAATGATACCTAAATATGAATAAATTTATTTTGTACATAGCTTTAAACATTTCTGCGTTGTTGTATGAGTATATGTTGTAACTTGTGTAACAGAAAATAGAACTCAAAGCAATAATGTAGAAGTCGATATTGAATTGAGTTAGTAAGGCGAATGAAAACTGTGGAATTGTCTCCTGTTTGGTTTCAACCGAATAGATCTTATCAATTGTAGTCACAGCATTAAGGCCGATAAAAGAAACTACGCACAATATTAGACATGCCAAAAGAGCCGTTTCTAGACTGTAATTGTTCACTAAGTAGGGCAATAGAATCGTAGATGCAATAGTACCACCACAAATGAAAGCTGTGTCAATGCTTATTATAGGGTTATTGTTACCTATAAGCAAATGATGCCTCTTTAAACCATTTCGATAAAATTTTGTATATCCCTACATAGCAACATTCCAAAAATAAGCCCATAAAAAATCTGCCGATGAGCATTAGTGTGAAATTATTCAGTACAATTGACAAGTAACAAAGAACTAATATAAATTGTTTTCTTAACATGTTCCAAAAATTATGAAGAGCATAAATCCGAATAGCCCTCTTCTTGTTCCATATCTATCCAATAACATCCCTCCTACGAAAGGCATTACAATATTGGGGAAGGATCTAAATGAAAACAGTAAGTTTATTTAGAATTGATCCACAATGAAATGATTCTTTATCTCAGTAGCCAATAAAGATGGGTAATCCACAAAGAATCGAAATGAGAATTAAGACAAGCTAGTTAGTAAGAGAATGACCCATTTAGTTGATGGTATCATTTATTAATTAATTAGTTTTAATACTACATTTACACAATGCCAAATTAGAATTGCGTTTTCCAACAAAATCATTTGCGACTTTCATCACATCATGAATTTTTTGGATTCCAAAAATCTCCATTCAATTCAAAACTCCCTTCAAATAAGACTATACACTATAATATGAAGTAAAAAGTAACTCATTTGCATAAAATTGAGTGCAATTGTACTCCTATTGCCATTCAGCTTAAGTAAACATATATAGAGAGAATATTAAAATATACTAATATTTCGAAATAGCATAATTTTATCATTTTAATTTTTTTTATATTGATTTCAGAAATTTTATTCTCCCTACGGATTTCATTAAAACTATTCGACGGCTATCCGCCCGAAAAAGGAATTCCAAATGTATTGAATTCTAAAATTTAAATCTTCTATTATATATTACAGTTTGTGTTTAGGATGATTGCCATTCCCCCAATATTAAATAAATCGAAGATAAATTATATTAAATGTTAAAAAGTTAATCAACAGAACTATTTGTCAGTCCTGAAGAATTATAAAGAATCACATTCTTTGCAACTCAGAATCAAAGGAACAGTCATAAACCAAACATCTCAACTGTGAAATAGGAAGAATACACCTTTAAGCCTTCAGTAAAAATACTATGATAATTATTCGTAGATCAATAAGAAATCTGCCAACATCCAAAGAACAGTCGATGATCTCTTAAGATGGAATGAAAGGAAATCATAAAGATTGTAACAGTGCTATGAAGATGCTGTAAATGTGCATTTCCAATTAGAAAGACATAAGAATTGCAATAAAATGCCAACCGCTTAACACATGAAGTTGACACCAATTAGCCTAGTGTTTTCGAAAGATTGTATGTTGTAAGAAAAAGCAATGAAACCATTTAATGTAAATGTTCCCTTGCAATTCATTTATAAATAGAAACCACTAAGCGAAATACATCTGACTCACATCCATACTTCACTAAGAATATGTCCAACACACTCTATTCTGAATACAAAAAACAAATGAGTGGCACCCCAGAATAATAAGAGAGCGAACATCAACAAGTCCTAGAATAAGAAGAGCCAACTCCTCAAAAAGCATGTCTGCCCAACAGATTCTATTTTGATCAATCAGAACATCAACAAAATACTGAACCTGAAGTATCATATTATATGCTATTCTAAAGCCTAAAGTCACTATACCATAGCATATGTTTGTAGATTTCAGATAACAAATCAAATAGATCAACGAAGAACCTGAACCAGTTCCTTCCAAAAAGCCAATGAATAAGAAGGAGATAGATCTCATGGTAGAGAGGTAAAGTATACTTAATTCTCATAATTAGAATGAATAATTGGCTATCAAAAAGAAATTATAAGATCTAAGAACAATAGGATAGACAAATGCAGAATGAATCCAACGAATGTACTTTCTATCCAAAACTTAGCTGCACAAAGCAAACTAAGGCATAGCAATCAATTCAAAATTCTCAAAGAGTTTCATAATAATCCTCATATTCCAATTTATTCAGAAGCAAGAACAATTGATAATTTATCTATTTCATTATATATATATATAAGTATTGTAAATAATCTGTTCATTCAAGATTCTTAAATTTCTATTTTTTTAGTACACAATCTATTTCCAATTATTACATCTTTAAATTTTCCTTTCTTAATTCATTAATAACCAATTTCTAAAATTACACTAATTTTTTCAATAGCAATCTTGTTATGTCGATAAAAGGAATATAGCAATTCTGTTCACTTGTTGACATTTCTCACTTGACTTAGGATTTAATTGAAATACTTTTAAGTTGTGATAATCAAATACTCTTCCCAAAATTTCAATAACCTAACATTATTCATCTATATAGGAAATTAATTCTAATTCAGAGGATTTACTAAATTCTTTATGCTTTTGTTTCTCTCTCGCTTTATTTTTCTAAACTTAAAATATTTCTATCTTCTTCATTTTATACTGTCTTTCTACAAGAATGGTAATTTCATCTTTGATATTTATTATTGTTTGATGTTTATTATTATTATTAGATTTTGATTAGATATTTATTTAATCTAATCTAATAAATTATAGGCTAAATAGGTTTTTAATAGACTGTTTTTGATCTATCATTTGAAATATCTCAATCATGCAAATATCTATCCACTGGTACAAAATTTGAAGTTCTCATCATTTCTCTCATCTACTTTTCAGAATATAAATTATTACTAAAAATACATCATCTGTTGTTAAAGCTTTGTACTTGATTAACTTATTAATTATTATTAACCTATAGTTTGCTTAGAAATTAACATCAATTTCTTCTATAAGTTCTTGTTCTTTTAATGGTAAATTTATCATTAATGTTATTTATTATTTTAATTTTCTTAGTCGACATTATCAAAGCAGAGGAATAATTCCTAATTATCATCAATACAAATCTGGGGATCCACGATGATTTTGTAAAAACTCATATTGAATTGGATTCAAAAGATATTAAAATCTTCTACACAGGAATAATTGATCAATATCCTGCTTCTGCTGCTAGATTTGATCATTTGACTTTTCGCGATCAAAATCAATACTAGCTCTACGAACACGAAGTTCATCAATAGAAACACCAATTAACATGTTTTGATTCAGAATATAAAGACACTTAGATCGAAAATGGAATAAATAGTTATTAAAAAGTTTTATCAAAAAATGAGAATATGTATTGAGATTCTTCATATCTTAGTACTTTAGTCTTAGATAACTCATAAATTCCATGTAATGGTTTTATTTACGAATCAATTGAACCATGGATTACTGTGTTAATGCAATTTGGAATAACAAAAACATATTTTTATTTTAAAATATTCTGTAAAATTGATTAATTTAATTAGTAATCATAACAATTTTGTTCTCCTTTATCATACTTACTTCTGCAATCATACTGACTTGGTGGGAAATAAAGAAATTGGAATAGAAGATGAGAAGAAGATCATCGTTCCCAAGAATATTATAAAAATTATAAATCAAATGATTATTAATATATTAAAAATACATAGCACAGTAACAAAAATCATTCTAAAATTGTGTTTAACTAATGACCCTAATTCACCATTACAACAAATAAATTAATTGAGATAATGATATACTTTCTAGACCCCATGAAAATGCTATAACTCAGAATCAGATTTTATGAATTAAATCGACTGCAATCCAATTTAGATTTATTTACTTTGAACTTTTAAGTCTAATCAAGAGGGTATGAATTTCGATTCTCAGTTTTAGTAATCTTTAAGAAATAGAAGAGAATGATCTTTGGAAATATATTCTTAAATCTATTCCATATAAATTAAAAATCTCTTAAATTAGAGAATAGAATTATTCCATTCCAGTACCATTTGAACACAAGTTATCCACTGAGATAACCCTATATCCGATATTTCAGAAATCCCTTCTAGAAAAATTGCATCCCTCAAAACTAAACGATTAGGAATACCAACAAATGAAGAAACTAAAAATATTTGCAGATGAATACCTATGTTTAAGATCTATTATTGTGAATTCTAGTTCAAAATTAGAATTAACTATTATGTTGAATTCTCTGAGTGCTAGTTTAAAGTAGAAATACTCAGATGCAATTCATTCTTTAATTTTGTACTATTTTATCAACTTTCACTTTGAATTTGAATTTATGCAATTATATATAGATAAGATGATTCATTTCAGAGAGAACTTGAAACATAAAAGAATTGCAATCATCGGATAAACTTGGAGGAATTACATACTCTATCAATACTGCAAGTAATTACACTTTCATGTAACTCTTTTCAGAAGTGTAGATGAACCGAAATATTTCTATTCTCCCACTTATTTGCAAAATAAATTGTGTTTAAAAATATTTCCAAAGGAACAAATAGAATTCCGTGATTATAAACCTCATTATGATTAATCGATGTTCCAAACTTTGGCCAACGTTTTAGAAAATCAGAATGAAGAATAAGCCTTCAAAATTATGAATTAAGAAGTAGCCTTGTTTTTAACATAAAATGCACTAACTGAATTCACAACGGTGAAATAACTAAAATAGCATCTAATCAGTAATCACTTAAATTAACCAATCATATTTAATAATGAATTTCAATGGAAAGAATTTGTAAGAGATATAAAATCCATTAAATCAATTAAAGTTAAGAACAAAATACAAGTTAAATGTGATAGTAAAATATTTGAATTTGACTTTCTGGTTTTTGGAGATTCTAATCAGTTTGTAAATTCCTTAATATCTTCCCAAAGCATCATTAAGGATAATCCTTCATTTGACCCAGAATTTATTCTGAAAATCAAGCCCTTATTTTAGGGATTGAAAATGATGTATATTACTAAAGCGATCTGCAAATTCACAAGTACATTTTGGCCCTAAAATTATGTTAGATAAGTGATGTATGATAATAGTTTGATGATTATCTATGATTTTTATTAAGATTCTCTACTCATCGAATTATAAAAGCCTTACAAGGAAGTAGTTAAGAAATTTGATTATCATAAAAGAGAGATTATAAAAATCCTTCAAGAAACCTTCAAAGATGAAATTAATCGTGATAACACACGTTCTATTGAATTATTCCCTTGCGACTACTTCGTATAAAGTGAATTTGAATTCAACAAGATCTTTAAAGAGTCCAACATCTATTTTAATCTACCAATTATACTCGGAAATGGCATCAACCTCCTAACTTAATCAATTTAGAATGCTCAAATGATAATACAAGATATCTATTTAGACTCAGAGAACCCAGATTATTCTAAAGTGAAAGTGCAAGAAGAAAGTATCATTTAGGGCACATTTGGATTGAATGTTAATTTAAGTGGCATAAAATTGCCTTACGAATTTAAGAAATACAATTATATATTGGATTAGGGGAACAGCAAAGGGATCCATTTTTAATGTTTGGTATTCTTCTAAAGTAAATTAACTGATGAATCGATTCACTATTTATTTACAATTATAGAGGACAATCTATCAAGAAAGATTTATGTTTTAGTTGCAGAGGATGATCAGAAAAATATTATTATGGAAAGATCACTCAATAAATTGTACTATTACTTATGTAATACAGACAATTAATAATAGGAGGAAATTAATTTATACCATTATGTCAATCCAAGGTTTAAGTTTCCAAATATATACCCAGAGCTATTATTGTAAGGAACTATAGATAATTATGCAACGAATGAGATGATTCACAAAATGGCAAAGTGTTGTATGGGTTCATTATTTATTGGTTTAGAACATCCATCAATAAAATTATTAAGCAGAGCTATGAAATACAAGCAAGCCAAATTCCCCTAATATTTTCTCAATCTAATTAACAAACCAATAATTGCTGGAAAATTTGAATTAAAGGTTCAATTTGATGGTGGTTTAAAGATCACGCGAAGGTATTACATATTTGATGTTTTTAGATTCTTGAGTACTCAGAAAAATGAATACTAGGTTTATCATATAGATATAAACTAAAATTATGATATATTTATTACGGAATTAGATATGATCGAAAAAAATGTGAAAGAAATATGGGATCACATGTATTATTGTTTTTTGGATAAATATAATATGTAATTTTAATACTCAATATGCAATTAGGAAATAGTTCTATTATGAGATGCTAGAATTCATTGAAGGAGAACAAAAGATAATAAATTAGTTTAAAGATTGGAATAAAATAATCCAGCCAACAGAATAATAGAGAACCTTCTAACCGTAAAGAATGTAAATTGCATAGTCTGATCTATTATACTCTACAATGAAATAGGATGATACATTTGAAATTGTAAATGGAAAATTATATTTTTGTTAAAATGGAAATCGTCTAATATCAAAAAGTAGAGATATAAGAAATAATGAATAGAATTTAATTAAATAATGACATTGTGCCACCATTATTGTATTATAATAAGAATCTTAAAAATCCAATAATATACTAGTCTTCATTAATATTCTCTTTCTTATAGACTCTTGTTAGAATGGTACTAAGAAGATAATCATAAAATAATACCATTTCACTAATTGATTTTTATGATCCCATTGATTTTGTTTACTTTTACATCATTTTGCCTGCTTTATCGTATTGATCAATAAATTCTTAATTTTCATTTTCATCCTCTGTCTCTGGTTCGATTAACTACGTTATTAATAATACTCTAAACCTCAGAAATATGAATCCTTCTATCTATAAATTCTTCATCCGGCAAGACTTCTTTAAAAATTCTCTTTCTATCTTCTAAATCCATTCCGTAGAGATTCTCTGCCTTAACGATATCTTCAGGAGGAACTTACACTCCGTCTAGATTTCTTAACCCAGGCAATTTATATAAGACTTGCCATCTATAATATCGTCTGTTTTATATTGGGTTGTAACAGAGATCAAGTACACTGAGGAAGACTAGATTTTCCAAATACGATAATTCTTTGATTCTTGAGATTTTATTATTTGCCATTCTCAATTCTCTAACTGAGATTAGATCTATGATTCCATTCAAGCTCTTAATCTAGTTTTGAGAGAGTTCCAGTTTTCTCAATTTCGGTAATTAAGTCAAACCATCTAAGATTGTAATTTCATTCCCAAATAAATCCAATTCTGTCAAATTCATGCCATCTAAATTTTCAATATGATCGATGTGATTGTTAGCCAATTTCAAAACCTATAAGTACTTATTTTTTTGAACTCCTTCAATTTGTCTTATCTTATTGTTAGAGAGATTCAAATAGCGAAGAAAACGATGACAGCTGAGATCTGGAATAACTTCAATCTCATTGTTACTGCAATCCACATCCATTATTTACAATGGAATATGTCTGATTTATATATGTAATCAAATACTTTAAGTCTAATAATTTTGTCAATCTATTATTGCTCGCCTTTAATGTAATTATGTATTTTAATCCATTCAATGGTTTGAGTGACTTAATAGAGTTATTGCTCACATCAACGTGCTGAAGATGCTTAAATTTCTCTATCCCCTAATCAGAATAGATATGTTTGTAATACATGTAGATTAGTTAAGTCTAAATTATTAGCCATGAAACTCAAATAAGCATAATGTTATCCTTCAGCAGTTTTACCATATGTGGTGAGTGCCTTCTTTAATACATCCTCTGATATAGGTTGCTTGGCTTCTTTTTGTTTTCCTGCCTGCTCTTAGGCAAAGGAAAAAGAGGAAAGGGATACCTAATAAAGCTTTTCCTTGTAAAAGGTGTCCTTAATTAAATGTGTCATTTTATAATATTAATTAAAAATATAAGAAATAAAAAATTTACTTAAAATGATTACTCTCTGAATTGGTTGGAAGTAGAATGGTGTTGGATTTCACAATAAACCCTTGGGAAAAAAGGGCTAGAACAATTATTATAGAGCATTTTATTCATAAAATTTAATGTTTTATAAACAAAATTGGTTTCATTCTATTCTTTCAGTTGTATATTTGCTAAGGTTCTTTTTGTATCTATCAGAATGAGAATATGCTCGTTATTAGGCAGTGTTATTTGATTATGATTATGTGTTTAATGAAAATAAGGATTCTTAATTTTAAGTTTGGTTTTATTAAAATAAATTGGGTGTGTTTTGAACTGATTGGGCTGAGAATAAATCTACTACACTTGATCTTTAATCATTATTTCCAAATAAATTTGTTGCTTGTTAATTGGGTTATTGAAATAATTGATTTTATGGCTGTGAAGCGAATAAATTACTTGATGGCTACTACTAGAAGAATGATTGTGTTGAAGATTACTATTAAAATAATGGCTATTGCTAAAATAAATTTTATGTCGATGATTATTATTAAAAAAATGATTCGGATGATGGCTATTACTAAAACAATGGTTATTATGATTGCTATTGCTAAAATAAGGGTTATTACTAAAATTGATTAGTTTAACTAAATAGATTAAAATTCTACTGAGGTTATTAATTATTTTAAAATAGATTGGGTTATTGATTGAATAAATTTTGGCTAGAGAAAACATTCTGCGATTATTATTGGTTTTAAAAAGGAAATAAGTTTTGTGTTTATTATTATTACATTGGATTCTAAAATTATATTGGCTGCATTATTGGTTGTTGCATTTAAGGCTATTATTAGATCAACGGCTATTGAAATAAATTGAATGAAACTTGACTCTATTATTATTATGATATGGGATTATCAAGCCAAGGAGGAGTAAATAGTTGATTCTAAACGCTTTATGTGAAAGGGTTCACATCAGGAGCAATCTATACCTAATCTGATATCAAGGGGGTTATTTTTTATTCTACTTAAGGTTCAACTGCTTATGGTTACTTATTTTCTACAACTTCATTTTTTTGAATTTCAGTTGTAGGATTTGTTGGGTACTCTTATGGTACCTATCGCTCTGGTAGTTTTTCTTATACATCATATTTTTAAACAGTTGGTTTTTTGGATGTTTAAATATCATCAGCATTTTGAGTTTCTTTTTTTCCAGATATTTGTTTTGGATCCTTATTCAACTCTTAAGGTGGGGGATTAAGCTTTCTAAATTTTGGTTCTGACTTTTTATCAATAATAACGATAGAGTCTGATTCACTTTAATTGTCCTCCTCCTGAGCCTTTTATTTATTGGATTTGAGAATATTTTCGACAGTTTGTTTTTCCTTCTCAAAGTTGTATTCTCCATATGAATCTGAATTTCTCAATGAAACCTATGATTTTTTGGCTGTTTATTTGGATTGACTTGGCTATGGATTTTCATCTTTGGTGTAAGAGGCATGGAAGAAAAAGCTTTTCCTGTCATCTTCAGGTTTGATGTTGATAATTTCTTGAGAGGATTCTTCCTTTTTCCATCTTGGTTTAGTCACTATGTTTTCATGAATCCTCTTCTTGAAATATAATAGTTCAATTGTACTTCTTCTTTATTAAATTTGTATGAAATTATGGGACATTTCAATAGATCATTTGCTCGCAGCATGGTTAAGTTGTATTCTTTGAGTCTCTCTAAGGCGTATTTATAGGGGTTTAATTTATCTTCCTTCTTCTGAATAATAACAAATTTGTTTTTGAAAATTTAATCCGATGTACGCAATACCTGTTGCGGTTGGCTTTGTTTGGATACTTGAGAAGGCTATTCATTCTAAGGATTGCTTTAAATGCCCAACAAGCTTTAAAGGCTTTTCCTCATTCTGTCAAGAGACATTGAAATCAAATTTTAAATTATTCATTTTTAATATAATTGTTGTCCGTATTATTATTTATTGAACTTTGATTTTTGTTAATATAAAATTCAATCTTTTTTTTCATTTTGTTAACTCTTGGATTTAAATAATCTGTAGCCAGCATACAAGATGGCTGAACCAGCCAAAGCTGCAAATAGCCCTTCCTTTGATTTAACTCCATTCTTCATTATAAATTAAGAAGCACCAGCAGCTGCAGCAACAGACAAGCCTAACATACCAACTTCTTGGGGCACTTGCTGAATGATCTTTGATGAAGAGGGGTGATTTTCGGATTGAGACCTATTTAAAAATTACTACTCTGCATCATTTTGCGGTTACAAAGGTTCTGAATCTTTGACTTGTTGAGTTGGAGATTAAACAAATTGAGGAACCTACTTTTATTATTTTTATTGATTGTTCTTCTGATCTACATGATATCCTTCAATTCTAACAGAATCATTGTGACTAACTTCAACAGGATTAGAGTTTTATTCAGTGTGTAACTGTGGTTTATGTTCAATAACTTCCCTCTTCTCTACATTGATGATTTCATGGGATGGTTAAACTTCAATATGAGTCTGATCATCCTATTAAACATGGACTTTCTCTTCCTCTTGAATCAATTGAGTTTATTACTGATTGGATTCCACCTTTAATTATTACTATGGCTCAGAGTTAACTTAAGTGTAAGTAACCTAGACTTCTGTTTTGGGTGCTTAGACAGAAAATAAAGCATATCCTTTTTATTCAACAGATGGATTAGGCTATTGTTCTATCGAGTTGAATTATTCAGTCTGTATTGATTAGACATGAGGACTGGGATGTACTTGATGAATATTGTGATTAACCTCAAGATTGACAATAGGATGTTCATGAAGAGATGTGGATTGTGCATTGAGTGGGATTTCAATTTGAGGACACTTCTCAATTTGAGTATCTAGGTTCCTTGATTCCAAATTGATTCGAGGTTGTTACTCAATTGAAACCTCCTGATGATTCTCTAATTGAACAACTGGTATTTATTGTAAGTAAACACCATCATTAGAGTTTTATGTTTACACTTTGGACTTCTCTTCAGTCACAATTTCACTTTTATTTTTTTATACTTCTACTTAAACCTAACTTTGTGTTTCTGTTCTCTCTACAACTACTTATTGCTAAATCTATGGTTACTTCTCTAATTCTATTTATTAATGAGATTCTATGTGTGTTTTAGGCTGCACTTCGATATTGGTGTATTCAACTTTGACTTCCATTTTTTATTATTAGACTCTCTCCAAAACGACTTCATCATTCTATTTCCTCAATTAGGTTTATGGGGCACCTTCTAACATCACTTAGTCATTCGCTTTCTCCACAAACAGAGGAGCCTAAGCATTTAAAACAACTTCATGTTATTAAATCTAAACAATGGCTACTTCCTTCAAGGGTCTCTAAGTTGGAGTTTCTATAGAATGTTCAACCTCACTATCGTGCAATGAAAGTGAGACATTAGGTTTTGAGGAAGGTTTAATATTTTCATCATGTGCAGAATCAGGTGAAGGTTGACCTAGAAATTATGGTTCTTAGGGCTTATGGGTCTCTTCATTCAAAGTTGCAGAGATCCTTTTAGAAGTCTCTTTCTAATCAAACTATTAGGATGGAGATTAAATATCATTTTCACCATTTTTAGTCTGTTGTTGTACATCTGATACTAAATCTTGCTGTTTTTGTTTCTGAGCATCATTAAACTACTCAAACTAATCATTCTCTTGGGTATTTTGTATATCCTCTATTTGATTCTTTTACTCATGTTTCTAATTATCTTAATCTTAGTTCGGTGTTTATTTGTCATTTGCATTTTGCTAATTTTAAGGTACAGCCTACTCAGTAGTAACCTCTTAATTATCTAATTATATAATCAAATCGACTACTTTATTCAACATTCAATATCTGCTCTTCTTCTTTTTTATCTATATCTGGGGCAGATTCTATTTGTTCTGCCTGATCGTTTTAATCTGTGTTATTGTCTTACTTGTTTTTGGTATTCTATCTTTTATTTTTCCTAGGCATTGAAATTAAATTTATTTAATAATCACTTTAATCTCATTGTTAAAATTTACATTAATATTTGATATCATTAATGTTATGTTATCGGTACTACATTATAAAGTTTAAGAGTAATATTTTTATTATAATAACTATAAATATTTTAAATGCAGCTGAGTAAATTATTATAACTATATTAAGTATTTATTTATATATATATTTTAATATATAGATTGTTAATAATGGAAATATATATAATATCTGAATGCGTATTCTAAATGATATTTGTTCATAATTTCGACCACTTTAGAAAATCGATTGGCTCCTTGTCTTATCTTACTCTGCTGATGAATCCTCCTGAACATTCATAGATTGCACCATTTTCTTGACAATCATCACTGCACAAATAGGCAACTAGTGGAGCCACATTGTTCGGATTGATGCCTTCAAGCATGTCTTAAGGCAAAATAGTCTCAGTCATTCTAGATGCAGCCACTGGGGATAATATATTAGTTCTTATGTTAAACTCCTCTCCCTCCTTAGCAAGACTAAATGAAAATCCAATGATGGCAGATTTCGCAGTTGCATAATTGGCCTACCCAACTTAACCATACAAACCAGAGCCACTAATAGTGTTGACTATTTTTCCATATCTTTATTTAGCCATATATGGCCAGGCAGCTTTACAACATTTATATGTCCCATTTAAATGAACATCAACAACATCCTCATAGTCTTCCTTAGTCATCTTGGCGAAAACATTGTCCTTGATAATGCCAGCATTGTTTATCAAAATGTCGATCCGACCGTAATTATCAATTGCTTATTTGATTATGTGATCCCCATCCAAAATATCATCGTAATTGGCGATGGCTATGCCTCCTTTCAAGTTGATATTCCTTACAATCTAAGAATTTATAACTTAATCACCTCATTTACTAATAGATAATTCTCACTATCCTTTTTACATCTATTATTAACAACAACTTTAGCTCCCCTTTCAGCAAAGTAATTACAGTATTCTTTACCAATTCCTCTTGCTGCTCCAGTCACAATAACAACTTTGCCTCTAAAATCTAATGCCATATTAAATTTTTTATCTAAACCATTTGCGAATCCCGTTACATAAAAAGAGTAGCAATGATAACAATACAACAATTTTTAATATATTAATGCATTCTCATTCCTATAGAGCCTTAGCTAAAACAACTGTCGAAAATGAGACTTCATTGGGATCTCTTTCAAAGAACTTTTGGATGACTTTGGAAACATCAGCCAAAAATGTTTCTGGGGTCGACTTGCCATGATTGATTGGGAATTACTATTAAATTATGGATCTCAACTTACTTTGCACCCATCCAATTCATAGATGTCACCTTCCTTAAGGACAAAGGCTACGAAATGACGATCAACCTCATCACAACAAGCACTTTCCCCTTATTACACAGCCTCCTTGTGAACCTGTTTCAATTCCTTAGCCTACTTGAAGGCCTCTCCGATCTATTAAGGAGTCTTCCCTTAAACACTCTTTCTAAACTCTGCCAAATAACTTCCCTCTTGAATTATAGCAGGGTCAGCATTGAGAGCAACGTGAACCATTGCAATTGTGCCACAAGCATTCTTGGCTAATTATTTCATATAGAACACATTTGGAGATACATGTTAACTACATAAGTCTATATCTGATACCCTTTTTCTTGAATTTGAGCTGCCTCTTGCTCTACAAATTGATCTGTGTTCTCTTTGATTGGAAAATTAAACACCACACCATAAATAGGTGCAGGTATCATCTCAAAAGCCCAATCTTCGAATCCCAATAAATCATGGAATTATGCTACATCAACATTAATACCTCAATATAGTAAGTCTATGATACCAAATTTGATTGCTTATTCATTCATCACTTGAGGATTGGATTCGAGAGGCATCCAATTGTCGTCCTATTATTCGATGTCCATTTAAATTGTATAATTAATTTATTGTATTATTTATTCGATAATTCAATGTAACTATTTGAAATATGTATTCAAGTTTGATCAATTTAATTTTTTAAACGAATCTAATTTTGTTTAACTCTTAGTCTGATCGATTCTCCCCAAGACCCCAAGAGTAACATAATCTTATTTGTTGGACATCCAACCTGCAGTCATTATGGACATCTTGTTGATATGTTTCAAGACATTCTTAGTCTTCCCCTAAGAAGAGAAAGAATCCCGCTCATCAATAGATTGTTCTTGTGTAGGATGAATCACAGTAATCTAATTAGAATTCAAAGGAATTTCAGTTGGACTAGTTTGAATGCTGCATATTTGAGATTGCAATTCATCCATTATCATATTCTACTTTGATAATTTATCTTAATAATCCTGATTAAGACAGTCTATTTCTCTAGCTTTACTTTCTTCAACGTCGATCAATTTTTATTTACATTATTTAATTTAGATGATCAACTCTTCCTGTTCCTCGCTCAATTGTTTCTTCGCTTCAATTGCCTCATCCAGAACTCTTTTCAATTCTTGGATCTCTTCACTTTATTTCAACATAAGCGATGTTAACTAATCCTCATCATTGTCAGATTGTCTATTCAACTCATCGACTTTCCAATGTTCGCTCGATAGATTTAAATCCTATTAGCCATTATCTTGTTCAATGTCACTCTCCTTACTAAATATCTGATAAAAGTCATTTAACTATTATTGTAGATCAGCAATAGTACGTGTCTTAGTTTCCAACATCTCGTCTCTTAATTGTAATTCTACTTAGAAACAAAGACGTACCTTATTCCAAGAAAGTTATTTGATCATTACTATTAAGTTGGTTATTTTAATCTTTTCGGCTAGCTGACGTCAGACACCTATTTTTTGTTCTGGTATTCTTTGTGCATTAATCTTGCAAAATTATACTTATTTAATTGTTAGATTAATTAAATTAGCATCCAAAATCATTTTAAGGCGCCAACTTAATTTCTTGATTGTTTTGACAAATTTATTTAATTTACTAATTTTCAATCAATTAATTAAGTTTGATTTCAGTATTAAATTAACATGAAAAGTCTTGTTTGATATGCTATCCTGTCTCCAATTAAAGACCCAATTGAATCTGCTTATTATGAGTATTCCATTGAACATGTTTAGTGTTTAATATTTTAATTTCCTCACCTACAGAGTTGCTAGATTAATTATTATCTTAAATTGATCCATTCGCACTTTAAACATCTACCTACTCTTTTTGTGATTCAGTTTAGCATTCTTAATTGACTTATGCACTTTGCAACTTGGATCGCTGTAATTATTGCATGTATTGTGATAATCCCACTCCTATCAATTATTGTTCTTTGTCGTCGTTTTCCGTGGACTCCCTTGGAAGACTCATCTTACTTGAATAGGCTGTTTGACTATCATTCAATTTTTGCTGCAATTTAGCCATATTTGTATTTTGAATGGATTGTGCAAGGGAACTATTATTTTCCTCTTACAATTATTTTCTTTCTAAAATCATATACGTTAATACATTAGTACTTTTCCAAATACCGCTCCAACTTGTTTTTGCTAGTACTGGGATCGAGCTTGGCCTTAATCGCAGAAGGAGGTTTCTTTTGCTTGTGGGAATGCTTTAAATTGTTCAATTGATGACTCCTTTACAAGAAGACATCTTGGAGAGTTCCTAAAACATCTTATTTGGAAACATGATATTGCATTATTGAAATCACAAATTATAAAATTAATATCAAAATAATTCTTAAGCGTATTGAACTTGTATTGAGGTTATTTAAAACATGATTGTGTTATAGAATTAATTCATTATGAAAATTATGACGATTCCAGTATAACTTTATTAAAGATATTTTAATATAATTTATCTCTTGAATCCAAATTTCGTATCCTCAAACTGAAATTAAAAGTGTATTTCCCTTCCTAGTTCATCAATCCTTCCTATTCCGTATTTGCTATATTAATTTTCAACCTTAATCCGTTCTTTGCGGTCTCTTTGAATCATTATTCAAACAAATTCAAAATCAAATATTCTCATATCAAAATAGCTGCTGATTTCTTACTAAAAACCTACCTATCTTTTGTCTGAGTATTGCAGAATGCCACAGAGGAGGAGTAGAAATGCTAGATTGTTTGAACTTGCTAGTTCAATCATAAATTTATATTTATAAACGACTTTTATAACAAAGACACGAGAAATATGTAGTTCTAAGAAAGGAACAATTATATTTCTATCATTTATAATAATGTTCTTTTAATTCCTAAATCTGTATGCGCTTTATCATATCCAATTATTTTTTGATGAAAGCTTGTTTCTAAGTGTTCTTCGAATTGTAAGGTGACTGTAGGAGCTAGAGAAGTTTTTTTGTTTGTAGAGGTTTCAACTTGGAAGGACTTCCTGAACTGTTTTGATTTGTCGCTCTCTTTTGCACTTGAATTCGACCAACTCTTGGACTGCCTGGCCGAGTAGATAGAGGAGTCACATACATAAAACCCTTTTTTACATCCGGCAGCGTGTCTCTGCTGGGCTTGCTTGTCTCCTAGAATGTAGAGATTCCAATTATACTTGAGTCGAACCTGACATAAGTAAAGAAACCTTCTTCTTCTTATCCTCGCCATAAAATTGAAGACTTAATTCCTTATAGAATTGGTCGATTTCATTTTCAATATTCTTTTCTTAATCTGGGTCAAAGCTATGAAGAGAAAATTGATCATCGTCTGACATTTTTTATATAAAAAATATTATAATCACTATGCTAGTTTGTTTAACTAATACAAAACTGCTTTGTCTAAATGACTTAGAACAGCAGCACTCTCTTATGGAAACTACTGTAATGAATAGAGCATAATGCTTTTGATCTCGTTCAGTAATTACTTTTATCCTTTTATGGATTTCAATACCTCTATCCAAAATTTCATGTGTTCCTCATTATTTTATACACTCATTTGCAATCTTTCAATAGTGCCCAGCATTGAAAAGTAAGTACTTTTACAATCATCGGCTAAATCCCTGTATTCAGGAGCATAGGTTCTCCAGAATTCAATTTTTTAATCCTGAATGAATTCATACAATCTTTCATCTTGGAGTTCAGAATTTAATTTGGAGATAATTTTAAAAATTTCGTTTAAACTTCTGAGCAATTTTCTTTAATATTCTAGAAAATCGATGCTTAAAAACTAATAAGCATCATTAAGTTTCTCAATCTCCAAGTTAAGTTGGTTTTCTTCCTCCTCCAATTTCTTAATGGAGGTTTTGAGGAAATTGGGATCGATCTTCTTGGTATCGAAATGCTTCTAAATAAAGGAGTTGGTTTCATAGAGTTGCCATTTTTCCAATTTTTCATTTTATAGTTATAAACAATATTTTTAGTTGTCATATTTGGATGAATTGATTTTGAGTTTCAAAGCCTGGGTGTTTGAGTCTCTCTTTTAGCCAACCAATAGGTAATTGTTGATAAGTCTCTGAATAACTGAAATGATGGAGATTACTAATTAAGACCATTGTTTGATATCTTAGAAACTCAATTGAGGATCCAAAATTTGATTCATGAGTGTAATGAGCGTAATAAACAATTTGTTAAAGATAGGATGGGTGGATTTATAGAAGAGTAAGGTATCCATTAATGTTAGAATGGCATGTTATTTTAAACTTGTATTCTCAAGAACTTGAAATTATTGAAACAAAAGCAGGCTTTGTTCTTGTATATGATCTAAATTCTGATTGGTTAACTTCAATTGTTCTGACAACTTTTAAGGTACAAAGATAGTGCTTGACAAATTATTTTGCATAATTGATTAAATCAATTAATGAATTAAAATAGATGTAAATTTATAAAAGTAGTTATCTACATAAATTATAGATCACAATTTGTCTAAATAGTCATTGAGATCTGGCAATTAGACTTTGATTCCCTTTCTCTTTCTAATGCTCAGCACCAATTCATTAAGTTTGGACCCAGCTTCGAAAGGATCACTATTGAGTACAGCCCAATGATCGAACACGCACTACGGGAAGGCTTAACCTTGAGTAAGACCTCTGAGATGGGCTGTGAATCCGAAAGACTCAGCGACAGGCAAATATGATCTAATCTAAAAATATTAAAATGTATAATTACTATTGATAGAGGGGTTCCTGCAACTTGTTCTTCCTCAATAATTGTTCCTCTTCTCATATTTAAACAGTTGTACACACCCCCAGCTGAATCAATAGGGACAGTGATTTCTGCTAGAAAGACAGGCTCTTATAGTCTGGGCTGTGCAGTCAGTTCACAAGCATAGAACAGTCTTCTGGCTGCAGGCATTATCTGTCTTGCTCCTCTGTGGACCGAATCAGAGTGCAAGACACAATCTAGGATATTCACTCTAATTCCCCTTTGATTCTCTTCACAAAGAGCTCCCGCTTTGGTTGCAATCTACCAAGCGGATTCCATTGAATCTCTGATTTCATTCATATATTAGACTCCGGATGTTTTTTCCAACAGAATGTTTGGACCAACATTGTCTGGTCCAAATGACCATATTTTAAGAGCATCATCCTTATCCCATTCATATTAAGCTGACAGTAATTAAGCTCTTTCTTTATAATCATCCTTTGCTGTTATCTCTCCTTTTTCAATTGCATTTTGAAGACCTTCCTGTAGTGGCTCAGCCTAAGCATAGAGTCTATTATGATTATTAGCCGATTTAGCCAAACATACAATCTTGGATGTTGATTAAACGGTCTCCTTATATGATACAATTGGTTCCGATCTTATTATCTCGATATTAGCAAAGTCCTTCTCTAAATCATTCAAACATATTTCAACATGCAGTTCACCACATCCTGCTACTATATTCTATCCTGTTTCCTCCTATGTGCAGAGTACCAGTGGATCAGATTTGGCTAACCTCTTCAAACCCTCCACTAATTTTGGGAGATCTGCTGGATTTTTAGGTTGAACAGCCACTCTGACAACAGGTGATACTGAATATTTCATCGATCTGATTAAATGGCATTCTGGATGATCTGAGATTGTACCGGTCTTTAACAATACATCATCCACACCAACTAAACCAACAGTATTACCACAAGGGACATCCGCAAAGTATTCAACCTTGCTGGCCATCATCAATACTGTTCTTTGAATTGTCTTTTCGAATAAGTCTTCTTTTTTTCCAGGCTTATAATTTGGACCCATAATTCTAACCTTTTATCCTGTTCCTATGGTACCTGAGAACACTCTACCAAAGGCGAAGAATCTACTTCTGTCAGAAGTTGGCACCATCTTTGATACATACATAACCAAGGGTCCTTTAGGATTGCACTCTCTCATTGATTAAGCTATGATATCATCTTACGGTCCTTCATAAAGATAAGCTGTTCTGTATTTCTATGCCTCTTTAGGCGAAGGCAAATGACAAATAATCATTTCAATCAAAGTGTCAGCAGCATTAATCCACTTGGACATGACAGCCTTTAACAAAACTTTACCACTTAATTTCTACTCCTCCTATGTAAGTTTCAACCCTAAGACATTAAACATGTTGTTGGCCATTTCCATATTACCTTCCATGACTGCAGTGGCCAATTTACATATGGGATCCATAATGAAAGCAACGAAAGCTCTGTTCAATTTCTTTCCTGAAGCTCCTTCATTATCCTTCCTCCAACATTTGGTCTCATCATCGAAATAATTATCACCCCACAATCTTTCTTGCAGTTTCTTTGGTTCCACTTTGAATTTGGCAGAATAGATCATGGCGAACTTTGTACATGAAAATGCCCAGCATTCCTTACCTGATCCAAAGGATACTGATCCAAGTTGTGGTTGTACTTGTAGATCTCCCATATCCTCTTATTGATAAGTGGAGATGATCACATTCACATTATCAATGACCTTTACAAAGTTCTGATACATAGTCTCACCATCATGTTTTTATTCCAGTATTGCTCTATCAATCTTATTTATCATCACAACTGGTTTGATCTTCTCTTACATAGCTTGTCTGAGCACTGTTTCTGTCTATACACAGACTCCTTCCACGCAATCTACTACAACCAAGGCTCCATCAGTTACTCTGAGAGCTGCTGTGACTTCAGAACTAAAATCTACGTGTCCTGGAGAGTCGATTAAATTGATCAAAAACTATTCCTTTGTGTTATTGTAGTTAATGTCATATTCATAATACAATGATATTCCAGTAGATTTGATTGTAATTCCTCTCAATTATTCGTCCTATCTGGTGTCAGTCATCCTTTTTTCTCCACTCTCCTTAGCTGACAATATTCCAGCTTTACAGAGCAAAGAATCAGTGAGTGTAGATTTTCCATGATCAACATGAGCGATGACTGACATGTTTCTGATGTTTTTTTGCTTATTCATAATCTCTCTTATTTAATCTACAGTGAAGTTAACCATTATTTATTATTTTTTATTTTAATTATTGAAAATCAAATGATCCTAAAATGCGCTATTTAAGCCAGAAATTTCTGATAAAATCTGATAAAAAAATGAATTCTTTATTAAATATACATTGTAGATTATTAAAGAAAGAATTAAAAATATTTAAATTGCAAATTATAATCAACTACATAATTCAGAGATCAATTTATCTAGATTTTCCAAATTCTCATCCTTCACTCTACTGTTCAGAACTTTGGAATCTTGCAAAATGATCTGAGTATTCACTAAAGTAACCGGCTGGAAATTCTCTCCTCTATCTACAACTAATGGTATTTTGTTTCTCTCCGTCTGCTATTTCAATTTAGAAGACACTAAAGTTTATTCTGGATTCTTAGATTCATTGCCAACCATTCCCTAAATTTCTTCCAACAAATCATCGATTTAGAGATCGATCTTATCTTCCTTCATCTATTCTTGCTTATTAAACTCAATGTGATGGATTGGCTCATATTACTATTCCAATCGTAATGGTTCATTCCTTTATAACTCTCTAGTAAACGAAACCGATGCTGATTATCCTTCAGTCTTATAGGGTTTAGGCTTAATCGATTCCATCTCAGAAACTCTATCGTGACCAGTCTGCACTCGTCTAGGATAATCCAGATCATTCATTATGTTGATAATGCTTTGGGAGTGCATATTGTTCTCCTCCTGGAAATAGATTTATGATTCATCTTGTAATCCTTTTGAATTTTTGACTATCACAGTCTACACGCTGGGTTCCTTCTTTTTTTCGTGCACTTTAATGGTAGTGTATGGCAGTTCTTATTAAAAATAGTGTGAAGATTCTTAATTTAACGATTAGGTCTCATAGCCGGTTATTGCATATTTGGCTGTTTTAAACAATGTGTTATTCTCCTGGGTTATTGGATAATCGTTAGTTGAAGTGAAGTTACGACTTATTAATTGAATCCTCTTTGTTGCTTCTTGTTTTTCTCTCTCCGATTTATTTAACATCAATTGCATTGCATCTAAATCTCGAGTGAATTAGCCTTAGGATTCCGAATAATATTATTTGAGAATGTCTATTTCTATCCTCTGCTTGGCTGATTTATTGTAATTATTCATAATAAATAAAAAATAATGAAGAAAGCAATCAAGCAAAAAGTGAAGATGTTGGGAGCTTTGGAATTGGATCGTCAAATGAAACGAAAATTGGAATCCACTAATTACTCAATACTATAGAATTTTGATGTATTTCAACACCCATATTGCAGTACTTTCGATCACTTTTAGCAAGACCTCATAAACACTATTCGGATGTTGAGTAATTGAAGAAATTCTTATAGCACATACCATATCTTAAGGAAATCACTGAAGGCATGTCAATGAGGTTGGTTGAGAAGATCATTCATCAATTATCATTAAAATTCCTACCTGCTAATTGTTAATGTGATTCTTAATTTCAGATCATGTTGAGTGGAGAAATCCAAATCGGCCAAAGAACCTTTGTGTAGACTGACACCATAAATGAAGTTGGTTCCGTTTTAAGAGATTCTTGGGTTCTCATTTTAAGTAATGAGGGATATAATGACCTTATCAGGGAATACCATGAAAATCTGATGGCTCACAAATTGCATCTCATACAACAATACTCAGTTTTCAACAAAATAAGCATTCAAAGACTAAAAAATCAATTGGATTAATTTAAACAAGAATAAGCAACCAACAATACAATTCTATATCAGGAGAAACAACCAGTCGATTCATTCTACTTAGTAGTGTAGGGGGAAGTCAAATTGGTACAAGAAGAAATTGAATTGTAATTATTGGGACCAAAAAGTGTGTTTGGAGAAATGGAATTGGTGGAGGGAAATGAATTTAGATATCATAAGGCTGTGGTTACATAACAAATTTCCTATTACAGAATAGGTTATCATCAATTGAAGATTCTCTTAAATTCCAGTGGTCTGTATGAAACATTTTGTTAGAATTATCACATCAAAGCGTAGTTTTGGAAGGCAAGAAAGTAGTAATGCAAAAAAGAAGTGATTATCCCTATTGATTACTCTGAATTCAAGTATGACATTCCTAAGACATATCACAATTATCTCTCGGCTTCCAAATTGTTGAAATATGCAAAGTAGAACACTTCTAATCCTGAAGATGATTACAAAGAAACCAAAGAAGATAAATTGCTTGAATCATACAAAAAATTCAATCATCAAATCAAATTGAATTTTAAGCAAAATCATTTATTGAGAAAGGTTTTGATTTAAGCTAAACAAACTAATCATGACTTGCCCATCATGAAAGGATTGCAATTAGAAAGGTATCTTCCCAAAAATCATTTTACACATAAAAAGTCTTTGAAAATTATTAGTCAATTCAACGAGACTGCCTATCAAAGATTTGTTTCAGATATAGAATCATATCCTTCAACAACCACCTTTGTTAAAGGATCTCGATTATTCAGTGCAGCAAGCAGATTACAATCACCTGCAAGTAGATTATAATCAGCAGCTCCAAAATTATTTACAAGTCCTTCAAAATTACAATAATTTAGACCAATAACGGCAATTAAAAGATCTATTAGCAATGGACCTTAATGACTCAGATATATGTAAAATTGTAAATACTTTTTTACAAACATCTATATATACATTATCATTTTCTTTGTTTTTTTGAATTAACTACCTTGGGAATCTTTTTTATTTTTTTTGACTTTTGTCTAATTAGTCTTAATTTGTTTCTATGGGTATTCCTTACTTGATTTTAATCTGAAATCTAAAATATTCATAGACAACTAAATTTACTATTCAATTTTGGAGTCACATCAAACCCAAAGGATTTACACAATCTCATGGGATTCAATTTTAATACCTCATAATTATTTTGATCTAATTTATGTTGATATGCCTATTTTCAATTGTATATAGTACAGAAATGAAATCCTTATATGCTTTTTCAGCTAAACAATTCAGATTATAATTGCTAGACACTAATTTCATAACTTCTTAAGTTGCAAATTATTCTAATTTATTTTTTCCTAATTTGCTCTCAGCACAATTAGGTACCTTCTCTTCAGGAAGAACAAATATTAAGCCACTCTTAACTTCTTGCATAGGAGGATCATAATAAATTTATAATGTTTAATTAGCAGGTTGTTACTATGTTCTGAAATTTGTTTTTATGCCCATCAAAATAAACAACTCTTGCAAAAACTAAATAGTGGAATGGAGTTACATTAATTTAATTTTCAGAGAAGACTACAACAGTATTAGATTTAATTCTCTTCACAATAGTTATCAATAATTAAAGTCTTTCATCTTGTTCCACTAAAATGTAATTCATAAATTAAATTATAATTAAAATGTCTCTAATACTCAGTCAAATCAATAAGGATAATGTGAAAGTAGGCAAAGGCTGTTGTATAGCTTTGGGAGTGCAAATAATATCAGAAATTGGTGAAATCATCATTGGCGATTACACCATCATAGAAGAAGGATGCATAATTCGAAATAATCAGTTTAAGAAAATGGTAATTGGATCTTATAATGTTTTCGAAATTGGATGCAAAGTTGAAAATGCTAATATCGGAGATTGTAATGTATTTGAGATGAGATGTACGACTGTTCGATAACATAAGGCATAATTGAAAGTGGATGTACAATTGAGAATAATTGCCGATTTGGCATCAATTCAAGAATTCCCCCTAAATAGAACTTCCCTAATTTCTCTAGAGTATATTACCCATTTAATTGTTTAAAAGTGCCTCCGTATGATTCATCTTAGCATAAAGAAGAAATTTCAGAATTATGTGCTGCTCTGTTTTAGATGGGATCAAAGAAATGACATATTTACACTATGTTTGATTTAATGTAATTAAAACACAAATAAAAACACCAACCATTTGAATCAATTCAATAAGAATACTTCCATTTCTAATATCAGAGGTGATCCATCCATAATGGACTCGCCCTTCTCTTAAGCAAATTCATAAGTG
This sequence comes from Paramecium tetraurelia, assembly GCF_000165425.1. NCBI lineage: Eukaryota > Ciliophora > Oligohymenophorea > Peniculida > Parameciidae > Paramecium > Paramecium tetraurelia. Next base: position 103,596 of record NW_001799024.1, read on the forward strand.
TACCCAATATTACTTGAACATTGATCAAATGTTGATCCCTATAAGCTTAGATCAGGGCCTTATCCAAATTGTGGTCCCACCAGATGTTTAGAATATAATGTAAATCTATGATCTCTTAGTTGATAAATGTGATTCTTTGTATAAGAGAATAGGAATGACTTTTTGGCAACATCAACCATATAGTCTCCATAAAGTGATGGGATATAAGGAGGCAATGTGAGTGCCCCAACTATTTCGTTGTTATGAAATTTGGCGATTAATAAAGTAGAACCATACTTCTTCAGGCTTTACCAGAATGCATTTATCGAAAGCCCATCTCTTTTACTCTTGTAAATTAATTCAGCTTTAGTGAATTTCAATTACTATCCGATAATAAGACGATTGATAATGTAATCCATTTCCAGAATTTCTGATTACTCATTAAATATGATTGGCTCTACATTAGTTTTCATATCCAGAGTCAATTTTTATGGATTCTTAGATATTAAGTCTTATAGAATATTTTTAGTTTTATTAAATTCTTCATCTGTTTTCTTCTATAATTGTATTACTTTAAGTGCTAATTTAGAATCATTGTTTATCAAGATTTCCTTAAGATCATTGCCACTTTAAAGTGATTCATGAGATTACTTAAGCAGTGTTTCTGTTTGTTTATTTTATTCTTTCTATAATTCTTTAACTTCCGAAACTAACAATTTTTACAATTCTAAAATAGATAAGGATTGTTAGTCTAACTTCATTTGGAGTCTACAATAGATTACAGATGTTACTTTAACAGTTAATTGTCAAGTTGTTGAGTAGTATAAATTAAATATAGCACTGGAATGATGATGATAAGAGTAGTTATTTTTGTAGGAAGGTAATCTGATTTGGGCATTGTCTTCACTCCTTCTAAATCAGCAATTTTTTTCTATAATTATTGGATTGTCTTCTTCCTGTATTCACTATCACATTTACTTAATTGTTTGAGAATCCTGTAATTCTATTGAAGCAATATAAGTTTCAATATTCCTCTTGATCTCTTCATATACTTGTTTTAGGGAATCTTCAAATTTTGTATCATTCGATAAGTACTGCTCTATATGAAATTGAAGTTTCTCTTTCTGAAATTGCAATCCTTATCTAATCAATGAGACCAAGGCATTCAATTGTTTCGGGCCTTCCTCAACTTATAATTCAATCTTCTTGAATACTTGATTCTGAAACTCAGAACTCTTGCTAGAAAATGATTCTAATTTAAGTTTGTTAATATTTACTTAAAGTGCACAACTCTTTGAATTTGTCTTTTTTGAATTGATGCGCATCAATTATCATCTGATTATACAGTTCTAGCTTCTTGTTATTCCTCCTTATCAAATCATTGACAATAGAATCAAAAGTCACAAATTCCTCATAATGTTTGATGCTATTCTTATCTGTCTTATGTAATTTCACTAAACACTCATGGCAATGCAATTGCTTCTTCTTCGATGTATAACATTCCTTATTCAGGCAAAGATATTTCTCCTAATTCTAAGTGTCTTAGCATATACTAAATTATCTTTATTCCATTTTAATTCAATTCAAAAATACAAGTTTTATTTTCTTATATTCATTAAAATTTTCACAACTCCCCTTAAATTAGGCAAGTAATTTTTAAAATGAGTACCAGCAAATAGCAATTACGAAGAAATTCCGCTGTAAAACAACTAAATCAGAGTATGGCACTTATTTAAGAGTTGTATATAAAAACATTTCATTATTTCTTTTATTCTCTCAAAAACCACATTCAAATATTATGTTCAATATTAGTTTTAATGATTAATAAAATTTAAGAGAGTTACTTTTAGACTTTTTTAGAAAAAGAGCCCTCAATCTAAAAAGTCAAATCTATATAGATGTAGGTCAACAAATATACAATTTAAAAGAAAACCAATTAATTTGAATCAGAAAGTCTTGATAGTAGCAGGAGTGTCTTCAACTCAGATTATGACCCAAAGCCTATTTTTGAAACACAACCTCGTTACTATACTACCATTTCAGTCTCCAAGAAAAATAAGATGTTTGAGAGATCATCCAATGCTCAAAATGTCAATTAAAAATTAGCTCAACGAAAAAGAATTCAGTCATTTCAATTAGATGAAGATGCTTACAGCTTTGAGGAAGAAGAAAGCCTTCCTGAAAAATTGATGGATGTCGATCTCTACTTCAGATAAGATGCTATTGTTTCAGTCCAAAAGATTCTTTCAACCTAAAGAAAACTATCATGATTCAACTTTCGTAATTTATTTCTATACAATATTATTCTAATCATTCAAATTTAACGAAGAAATGTATAGAAACTCTAAATTTTATTTGTTATTGTCGATAATTCTAACCTTCATACTGAACCAATTATTTCTTGTTTTTAATCACAATTCTTTTATCGCCTTAATATTTAGAGCAACAGATTTTTATGAATTAGATGAGTATTTTTCTACAAAAATCTAAGGCGTATTAAAATTATTAGAAATCTTTAAAAATTGAGCTTCTTATGTTTTTATAATTTTTGATTTATATAATAAAATTAAAAATTTTAATAAAAACAAGTATTTCTAAAAACCTATAAAATTAGCTATTATTTTTATCCTGAGATATCTTCTTCCGTCTTAATTACTTAATTTGAACATTTATTCTAATTAAAATGAATCATATAAAATATTTAATTTTAGATATGGTTTATAATTAATTTGAAATCAATCAATTTTATATATCTCCAAACTGATCATCATTGAGGGATATCAATTACATACAAAATTGGTATCTACGTTATGGAAAATTATAGTAAATTTTGAATTCTCTTAAATGTGTTATTTTGGCTTAACGGAATTTTATTAGAGAAAAATAATATCTTTATTTATTTTTGAAACTCTCTTAATAATCATAGCAATTCATATTCCTTTAAATTAATAAATGCTAAATATCCTATTTGTTTCAACTCTTGCAGAAATAAGCTACTTAGATTTGCATGTTTTAAAACTCTTTTAAAATCCATTACAATTTAAAGTCTCACTTTTTGCTTGTCTTTCTCGTAAAAATTATTCATTAAATCTAGTGAATCGATCAATTTTTGGTAGCTTAATATTCAGTGTTTATTCCTAATTTAAACAAAATGGGAAATTAATGTCTCTTATCCAGATTTTAAATTTATAGTTTGTTTTTCTGTAAATCATTAACCATAAATATTTGTGAGCGCATTCTTGAGTATTCTTTCCATCTAACTCGAATTCTTAGATTCATTGAGAGCTCGGTATTTATATCTGAAAAAAACCATGATGTTCTTTTTTATGTACATTTATATGTTTACGTTTCAATCTCTGAATTATTGATGAATTAGATTAATGGAGATTGAAAGACTTTAATTTATATCAATTTTGCTAAAGATAATATTGCATTATGATTGGTAAAACTATAATTACATCATTTAATATTTGAACTCAAATTAAATATTAGTTGTGTTTTTAGAATTGAAAGAATAAATATATATTTTAAAAAGAATTTTTGATTATTTTAATTTTCTCTTTAATTTAAAATCATTCCTTAAAGTATATTTGAAATCTTGAATGACAACTTCTTTTCTAATAATTTAATTAAGATATGCTTTTACAGATCCATTTTGAAAATGAATTGAGACACTAATTAGATAATAATGACAGATTACTTTGCTTAAAATTAATCTATAGATTTAACCAAATAATATTACATATACATTTTTATATTCAGCTATTATCAATAGACTTTTTAATTTACAAAAGTTTATTATTAAAATATATTATATTGAGTAGTTATTTAAATAAACTAATATTATGCTTGTGTAGCCTCAAATTAATGCTTAATAGGGTTCTTCCTCAAGATCTATGTCAATTTCAATGGATGATTCAATCTATACTTAAATACAGCCAATAGTTTAAAAAATGACTGTCGTCAATTAACATTAACTTTAAGTGAGAAAGCCATCTGATGCTGCTCAAGAATTGCTCCGATCACCTCCAACAACGAGTGTAACACCATAGATTGCATCAGACAGACCGCCTTAAAGTGAAATGTAGGATTTGCTTCTAATTAAGGAGGAACCTAGTAACATAGAGTAGTCTGTGCAAATTAGTGACCGTTGTAAGGGAGCTCATTAAGGTCAAAAAAATAATTTAAGTTAATAAAGCATATTAATTGATGAAAAACCTTAGCATTCTTATAGTGATGTTCAATGGAGTAGGTTAATGTCACTAAAAACCGTAAATACTCATCCATCGTTTCAACTAAACATTTTAGGTGATAAGGCTGCTGTTTTTGATCAGAGCAATTCTCTTAAAAAGTGTTTCCATCCAAAGAAATAAAATCTATATTATCATACTAGTGATATTATATATTGTCTGTATTTATGTTTCTTTATTACTTAATTGTTGATTAATTTACAAGATAGCTTTAAAGGATAGCATATTTATTAGATTTTATTAATTATCTTTTAAGTAATACATGCACTCAATCAAATTATATTTGAATAATACGAAAATGGTGAAATAATTAATAGCATTCAATAATTAATACAAAATTATTTAAAAAAATAATCAATTTTTGATATAATCACCTCAATTCCTGTAATTTTTGCCTTATCATTCGAGGAGATGCATTTCATATAGCTTTTGCACATAATTAGACTATGGAAACTAAGATAGTAAGTGATAGGTTTCGAATTAATATATGGCAAACTAGTCTAATATACATATTATATATTGGAATTTCACTTTGTCTAATTTATCGCACTGACTATTCTTTAATTTAATCATAATAGACAATTAAACTTTTATGATGAATTCATTGTGTTGTTCTACAAGTCCAATGAAAGCAATGCAATAACTTACCTTATAAGATTGCTCATTCTAATATATTATTGCTATTGTATTTTTAGATTCACTCTCAAAGAAAGTCTAGATGTACATAAACTATCATTATCCTATGATACAAAGCAATAAATAAAGGCTTACATTAATAAATTGAACTCACAATAATCTGAGGATATGAATTTTTTATCTCATTTGCCATAGAAATATGTAGACGATGTAAAATTTTAGCGTTACTTTCATTTGCTCTAAAAAATGCCTATATTTAAATGTTCCTTCTCAGAAAGCACTTTGAGATAGATTTGCAGTTTGATTCAAGAGTACACTTATATACCAAATCAAATAGTGTTGATGTAATAAACATCTAACTAGCATTTGTTCATGATCTTGTCAGGGGAAGTGCAAATATCTTAGAAGAAGGAAGGATCTTCTAATTCTGACTTCAAAATTAAGATAATTGGGAAGGATTCAATCTTTAATAATTAGGCATTTTTCAAAAATACTTACTCCAATATTAATGCAACTTCTATAGGATATTCTTAAATTGCTCAATTGGATTTAGAATCATTTTTAGATTGTATTAAATCTCATTATTAGGAGAGATAAAAATACAAGATGATGGTTGATTAAATAGTACTTTATGAGGTTTATAGTTTATGTTAGTTGTGTTGCTATGTATGTGGTAAGTTTCATGATATCGATGAATGTGATCATGTACATTATGTTCCAAAAAAACAAATATTGGTTTAATACATCTAATCAAACGATTAATAAATTCGTAGAAATTATTTCAGACCTAAAACTAGACAAAAATAAAATCGGTTAAAATCTTACATCCTTAAAATTGAAGAGGCGGCACTTCAATATTAACAATAAAATTTTGAGTCAGATAACACTGATGAAAACAAAAAATACTAAGATGAGGTCATCAGTATCCAATAACCTTATTTAGGAGAAATGAGTCATCCATATTCAGAAAGATAGAGTTCTCTATAATAATCATAATAGACTCCAAAGAGAGGATCGTAAAATTCAATGCGAGACTCATTGCACTCTCTGTAATAACAATAATAATAATAATAACATTAATTGATGGATATTCCAAACATTAGTCCAGTTCAGTATATTCAATAACCACCAAGTGGAATATCTCACAGCTCGTATGGTTAATTATTTAAGGATGTTTCAATTAACAGAAAGAATTTTAATGGGTCTTCAGATAAAAATTCTAGTGGTAATGTGTTTTCTTTACCTTACAGCAGCAATGGCAGCAAAAATACTCCTAATAACATGATTTCAAAATAAGAGAAAGATGAATTGATCAGTATTTAAATGAAAAAAGCCAAGCTGCAAGACAGTGTATATTATCACTAGAAGAGAATACAGAATCAAATGGATAATTGCAGTTAAAATACTCATTCTAAATACTAAAAATATCACACGACTCAACCACAATAGTAATAGACCAAAACTATTCGTTCTGATAGGAAATCGAATTCTTGCATTTCTGAATCTGAGAAAGGGGAATATCAAGTACAATAGCAACAGGAAGTGCAACCGTCCAGATATGGTATTCAATCATCCAAGTTTACAGGAGAAACAGCTAAATAATTTATGAGAAACCCTTTGGAAATGCCTAATCTTGAATTTTACCAGTCTTTTGAGAAGAGTAATCAATTCAGCGATTACTTCCCTCAGCATAATATAGATCAAGCAATCGAGAGCTACAAACAATATTAACAATCTAGATCGAGTGCACATAAATGAATATATTTATATATGTATAGATGTCAATCTTTATTTAATATCTTTTATACGATTCGAAATGTGATATCCTGGAATATTATACTTTTTATGTAATTATTAAAAAGTAACAATATAAGGTTTAATTATATTATTATTCTAGTTTTTAATTTTATTTGAATAAAACAAAATGAGCGCCCTTAAGGCTAAAGGTAGGAAAGTCTTTGAAATTCCAATTTGTACAATTTGCTTAGATCCGATGATAAAAGACCTTTGCGTTTTTACAGTTTGTGGCCATGTGTTTCACTACAATTGTGGTGTAAATTGCCATTAAAATTCAAGAAAATGCCCTAATTGTCGTATGAGATCCACAGAATTATAGTCATTACATTACGCCGTTGAGGAAATAACAGGAATAGACGAATAAATGAGTTAACTATTAACTGATTTGACCGTCGATTAAAAATAACATATGGCAAAATTATTGGCGGATCACGAAGAATTATTGCATGAGAATTAAAGAATTAAACAAAGAAATAAATTTGTTGAAGAAAAAAATGAATCTATCCAGACTGAAGTTTAGCATATACAAGCAGAGCTTAAACGCTGTTTAGAAAAGAATAAGGAATTGGAAAATAAGGAGAGACTATAACAATCAAAATTAAAGACGCTCGAAGTTTGCTTCTAATCATTAGAGGAGGAAAATAAAAAATTAAAGCAAGAAATTGAAAAGAGTGAAGCACTTTTGAAAGGTTATGACTATTTGGAAAGTCTAGCTAAAGTAATCAATAATCCGAATGAGGATATGTACTTAAAATTAATAAGATAAAAAAGTCCTATTGAATAGGCCAAATAGATTTATGATTTATATATCATAAAAATGGGGTAATTCAAAAATGTACAAAAAGAAGTGACTCAATTATAAGAATAAAAGGATTAGCAATAAAAAAAATATGAATAGTTATAATAAAAGTATGAAAGAATGAAAGATTTATATGACGAAATTCAGAAGGAGAATCTATCCATCAAAGAGCTTTCAAGAAATCAGAATCAAAATCCTATATAGAAAATTATAGAGCATTATGAGGATAAATAGGAGAATGAATTCAAACGGAAACCTGTGATGATGTTAAAACCAGCCACATTTGGATCCTCTTAATTAAGAAAACAACCACTGAGTTAAAGTTTATTGAAAAAATGATATTAATTAATTTATGTCTTAATTACCTGAATTCAAGATTCCAAATGTCGTGGATCCTAAATTGTGGCCAAATCCTCGTACAATGACTCCACAGTAATTGCAAACATTCACATCGTTGGACATGGTCAAATTGAACTACACATTCAAAACTTTGAAGAAATCAGCCCCATACATCGTTGGTGTGTTAGCAGGATGCTTTTTTACAAGTCTTATTGTTGATAAAGTTGTGAAAGTACACATTTTTTGGTGAGAATGGTATTCTTTTTATGTTATCTGTAGGAAATGGTGGAACACTCTTGCAAATGAAGACATACAACAGCATTGGTGATTATACTTACAATAGATAATTTTAGAGAATGAGATATCTAACTGAAATGCCTGCAGGTACACTTTAGTTGTTCTATATATATTTCTATAGGCGATGATCCTCTTGTGAAGACCAGCGATTATTTATTACATGACTTAGGTGTAACAACTCAATAAGTTGGTGTTTAACATGGTATTGTCAAGAAAGTGCCACATGATAAGTATCTATTGTGAGTAATAGGGCAAATATAATATACAATAAATTAATTCAAAATATACTACAATTTATACATGTTTCAGAAGATTTCTCTTTTATTTCATTTGTTATTTCTTTCAAAACATTATTCCTTTGTTGTTCACATAATTCATATGTCTGTGATTTGCTTCTAGTAAAATGCTCTATAAATAATTTTAATCAGGAATACTTTCATTTGTTGATGAGTTCCTTGAGTTTTCAAAATTCGTTGATTAGGATTCGAATTCATCATATTAAACGAGTTTTTATTTCAAATTTTCAAGCGCCTCGATCATTTGATTCAAATTTTAAAACTAAACTATTGAAGTACTATTACATATCGAACGATGATGAAGATATTCTCATCAAGAAGCATATCTTAGTACGATTGATTTAAAATATCTAAGGACTAATTATTTGAATTATTTGGATTTTTTTCGACCCTATTGAAATATTCATTCACATATTCCATCTCACTTTGATAGATTTGTACTAGTCTCATAATATCAAGTTGATTAAATAGATCATCCTCCTAGTCTTCCAAATTTTAATTCTATATCAATTGAAATTTTGGATGCAATTCTTAATGCAGCTTGAATCCTTCTCTGATTGATGATTCAATCTTAATTATGGAGGTCTTCAAAAGCTAAAGATCAAGTTGTTTGTCAAAAATGATTCGACTTTTTTTGATCTTGCTCTATTACCTCTTAGGACTATGAACGACCTCGTCACTGCATAACATGTCGTTAATAATTTAAGAAACAAGTCGAAGCTAAATCTATTGTAATAAACTTACTTCCTTAATCTTCTTTATCAAATAAGCATTATGATCTTAATTTGATTTCATTTGATCAAATGTTACAACCAACCCTTGGATGCACTTGATTTTCTCTCCACTATCTAAAATATCGAGCACTGATTCGATTGGTAAATTTGATTACATCTGCAATTTCAACAGTACGATTAATTATAAAATAAAAAAATCTTTGCTTCTGAGGGCAAACAATATTTGAATATAATTGGGTATTTGAAACAATTAGTTCATTTAAACTAGTGATGTATTTTATAATTAAAAATTAAATATGTTTATATGTTGTAAAAGTAACAAAAAGCCAAAAGTTGTGCAAACTTAAACATAAACTCCTCCCTAATAAACTCAACCAAAATAATCTAAATACCAAATTAGAACCTCTAATGATCAAGATCAACACTCCACTAATCTAACCAACATGGAAGGAACTAATGATAAAATCAATCTGAGCCTACAAGAAATAGAAAAGTTCATTTTGTATGACAAGAAAACCATAGAGCAAGAGCGTGAATTAGTTACAAAATTGATTGAATTGCCTGATAAAACTCATCTCATCGAATTTAACTGGGCCATTGCATACACCAATTATATCAAGGATGCGGGAATACAACCTGGAGAGATTAAGAACAAAATCTTATATGATAAAATTAAAGCGAAAGAAGAATTAGTGTTAGATAAGGATTACGTATTGGTTAATGATTAAGTCTGGAATGTGCTGGTAAATATCTATAAAGGAGGACCCATGCTCACAATCAATGATTTAGATAGAAAAAGTGAAAATAATCTCTTAGACTAGTCGCTTAAGGTATTTGCATCACCCTCAATGAATGATCTTGATAAAAAATAAGCTAAAATTAGAAACTTAAAATAAATGCCAATCAAAGAACTTTAAATAATTGGATTAGAAAATGAAATCTACTTTTGCTATTTAAATAGCGTTCTATAATGTCTGATGGGCATCCCTTAACTAAATTATCATTTCCTACATTAATACTCAACTGATTGCAGACCTTTTAGTTATGCCTATGCAATTCTGTTAAAAAAGGCATCTAAAGTGCACTATAAAGCTCGTTTGCTGGCTAAAGAATTAATCAAAGTTCTATAAAAGCATTTCTCTATCTATGAAATGCATGATAGCTCTGAATTACTGCTCTTTATACTAGATAAATTTAAAGAAGAAATCTATATAAATAATGCTCCCTAATTCATTTAACCTGAGTAATGTTAGTTTAAGTAATCTCTTACCTTCATTGATGAAATATTCTATGGACAACTTACGTCTTACATCAAATGCTCGAGTTGCGATAAGATAAGCCAGCATTAAGATCAATTCTATGATTTAAGTCTACCACTTGTGAGTAAGAATTTTATGTAAAGAAAACTGAATATATCGGAATGTCTTAACAACTATTTCAAAGAAGAAATGATTGAAGGAGAATGGACTTGCTCATTTTGCAATGAAAAATTAAGAAATATCAAACGGCGTGTTAAAATTACATTCACACCCAATATTTTAGTTTTGCAATTAAAAAGATTCCAAAGTTTTCCTTAAAAAAAAAAAATAAAAGAACCTGTCACTGCTAATATGGAATTGAATGTTAAAAAGTAATATCTAATTTAATGATATAGTTTCTGCATTCCTGAGGTAGTCGAAACTAAATATGAATTATAAGGTATGATTGTTCATTCAGGATCAATCGATTAAGGTCATTATGTGGCTGTGGTCAAGCGTAATCAGAATGTATGTTTATCTTAATGATTTGTGAAGTTTTATCTTTTCAATGATGATGAAATCGAGCGTCTCTCCCCTAACCAAATCAATCAAATCGATTCTGCTTACCTATTCATGTATCGTAGGAAAAGTGATTGATTAATTAACTTTTTTTATTATATTTTCTGTTGAAATTTGAATGAGTTCAAACACTCTCCTAACCTACCTCTAAAGCTAAATCACCTAAATAACACTCAACATAGAGCATATACAAAAAGACATCTCTCTACTTCACAACTAATTCGAACAGAAAATATTCACAGCAAAAAGAGAATGTACTATCATTAAACATAAATCATAGTAAATAGTAGAGATGACTCAACATAAATATAGATAGAATAATTGAAATAATAATTTGATTGCACGATCAAAGTTTTAGAATAGAAAATGTTACATATTGATGAAAACAAAATGGATCAAAATGAAGCTTATTAAATGATGGAATCTAACAGAAAAAACATTCAAGAAGATGTGGATTTACTCAAAAATGAAATGGCCTATTAAAAAAAATACTTTGATGATTTACTCAATGAAAAAATCCGACGTCTAGAAATTTCTAATTTGACTGAAACAGTAAACTAATTCAAGGATCAACTCAAGCAATACTATTAAGAGGAATAGAAATAATTAAATGAACACCAAACACTTACTAAATCTCTACTTAATGCAAATAAAAAAGCATTTTTTTAAGAATTAGAAAGAATAGTTCAATAAGTTGATTCTATGAAAACAGAAATTAATGATTAACAATAATTATTTGTCAAAAAACCAGAATTAGAAACTCGGATTAATTAGATTCATTTATTATTAGAATAAAAATCAGATTTAATCGAAGTACAAAACGCATTAAATACCCAATAAATTGATATTGCCTAGCGATTTTAAGAGTTTAAAGACGAAGTACGCACTGTTTTGGAATTATAAGGGAATGAATTTTACTAATTGATTAATAAAAAAGTATACATTTTACCTTAATTCGAAATAGGCAAATCATAGTGAAGTTATGTAGTTATTGTAAGGGAAAATTGATATGGAAACCCTTTTATCGCATTCGGAAGACAAAGTTCCTCTCAAAGATTTTCATCAACATATGTCGTTAATTGAAAACATTGCACTTGATTTAGCAAAGAAATAAGATGCAAACACATTTTTAGAATATAAAGATGCCAATAACTTGTAAATTGCTGAAATTTAAAAGGAAGTTCAAAAAAAAATGTCTAAGAGAGAATTTAAAGAAGTACTTGAAAAAAAAGCAAATCATGAAGATGTTTCTAAGGCATTCAACGAAATCTAATCTATTTTATCATCAAAATTTAATTATGAAGACTTCAATAGGTTCTAATTAAATCAAAACACTCTGAACGAATAATTATGTAGTTAAAATATAATTGGCAGATGGCTTTATAAAGGGAATTTTCTGAGTCCTGGAAGTCTAATACCTTGGAATTTATAAGCAATTAATACATTAACTGAAAATTACTTATGGGATAAAGATAAACCAAATATCATTGTTGTTGCTCCTGGTATTTACGAAATCACTCTTGGATTCTTTGCCAAAAAAAAACCCAAAATTGATATAATGGTCAATGGAGAAACAATTATCAATGCAGTTAATAATAGTAGGTATAAAACTATCTTAAATTAGTTATGTGGTACATCATTCTTCAGGAAAATTAAAGGATACTAAAACATCTGTCACTGGGTTGACAATGATTGATTTTATCTCTTTGCCTGCTCGAGCAAGAATTAATATTGCTTATCAAGGAGATTTAGGAGAAGGCTTTTTATGTTTACGAAAAGTATGAATTAAAAAAATAGCATGATCTTAATCACCTTTATCATCATTTCAATAAATTATAAGAAACATTTTCTTAATTCAATTTATTCTTAAAAAAAATTAGTTAAAAATAAAAAATAAAACAATTAATAATCAGATTTTCTATTTTTTCATAATTCTTTGTTTTCAAAGTATTAGTAATAATGGATATGGTTTAATCCATAAATAACAAATACTCTTTTCAAATCTATTCAATAAAACCATCGCAACAAGAATATTAGAGCACTTCCAGAATTAATTTGTGTTTTTTTTCAAAATAATTAATTGTTTCATTCTCCTGTTGAAGTGCTATAATTGATTCTTTGAAAATCATTCTAAGTTTAAGGAAAATAAATATTGTCTTCTCATGATTCTAATGAAAGGTAAAAATTATTAATTTTTTAGATAATATAAATTTACTTATATTGCTCATAATGTAATAAACTAGCCAGAGTCGTCTACCATTCAATCCTCCTGGAAAGAAACTTGGGGTCTATCGCTTTCATAACGAGATAGGCAGAGGTAATTATGGAGTGGTAAATTTATATATCTAATACAATGTAGGTGTATTTAGCAAGTGATGATAAAGGAAACAAATATGCAATAAAATCAATAAAGAAAGAAATTTTCAAAGAAAATGGAGGTATCATTGGAGATCTCATTCGAAATGAAAAGAATGCACTGCTCTAAATCAAAAATAACCACGTCGTGAGAATATATGAATACATTGAGTCTGTCAATTAAGCTTATATGATTCTTGAACTTTGTGATGGTAATAAACTTAATTCTATAAAGGTGGGAACTTTGAGGGTTATCTGGCTTGTAAGAAATTTTAAATCACAGTTTATGAAGCTGTTTAATATATCAAATAAATTATATAAGGAGTTAATGCTTTACATGAAAAAAGGATTATTCATAGAGATTTAAAATTGAGTAATATTCTGATGAAAGACAATTCTGCTCTATTAAAGATTGCTGATTTAGGATTCTGTCATATACTCTCTGACTATGTATTTTAAATATATTACCTTAGGAATCTCTTGCTAAATTAAATTTAGGAACCATAGGAACCAAGGCACCAGAGATTATCCTAAATAAACCTTATGATTGTGCTGTTGATATTTTTTCCACTGGAGTGATGTTTTATTAATTGCTTTGTGGTGGAAACTATCCCTTCCATCCAACCACTGAGGAAGAATACCTAGACTAAATATTAAAAGGACGTAAATCATTTAAAGTATCATAGCGGATAATATAACCTTTTAATCATAAAATGAAGCTCCGCCGTAAGAACTTTAGCAATTAATTAGAAGAATGCTTCATTATAATCCTGAACAAAGATTAAAATGGAGCGAAATGTTCGATTGTTCCATTTTCAAAACAAGTTCATCATTATAATATTTAAAAAGCTCTTTAATTAGAAACTCATTTAGGATTTAATTCTAGAGTTTAGGACGTTAAAAAAATTTAGGATTTCTACATTCAAAATTAGGAGAAAATAGTTTCAATGGTTTCCCCTAAATTTGCAGATATTGGCCATTTCACCTTCCCAGATGAAGTTGTAAATAGATCCTTAACAGAAAAAGAACAAAACTAATAAATTGTTGCTAATGATATTTAATATGTTAGTACTGTAAGTTTTCAAGATAAGGATGAAATTCAATAAATTCAACAAGACAGTTGCAAAATAAATGAACTTTTTGAAAAGTATTTATCCAAATATAGATATTTAACACTCCACTAAATTGTTTATGATCTTATTCACAAAACTAATCACTTAAACGTAAAGTAAATACTTTTTCCAATCCTTATAATATCTAAAAGGATATTTAAACTATAAAAGGAACTAATTAAAATCATTGATAAAGATGGAAATATATTTGATTCACCTTATTATAATAGCTTAATCATTACTGATTAATGGAAGGTTTTAATTGAAGAAATGCTGAATAGCAAGAATTGGATTTATGAATAAGTATAACATAACATCAAAACTTTCTATTTAAATATAAATCAAAGACCAGATGATTATAAAAAAAAATATGTATAAAGTGAATGGCTTGAAGAGGCAGATGTATATTTTTCAAAAGAAAACTTTGATAATATTTTTTAATAATGCATAAATCGATATATCGGTTATTTAATTCAAGATATATACTAAGTAGAGAAGGATTAAATAAAAAAAAAGATTATTATAGTCTATTTAGTAAAGATTTTGACAGTTAATGAAATAGAGGTCGATGATATACCTATATATTAATTAGAACCATTGCTTTAAAGTAAAAATGTAGATAAACTCTTTTAAGAATCATACTCAATTTATATGTAAAAATAATGATAATATTCATAAAATAAATAATAGAATATTTTTTTTTTGAATAATTATGAATTAATATAACATATGGATAGTTTAAATCATTAGCCTCCTCTCAATCTTAAAACCAAGTGAAGTGTGGATTCCTTTTAAATGTTATAGTCTGAAAGTGTTCTTCCGTCTTCTAATTACTTTCCAGCGAAGATAAGTCTTTGTTAATCGGGTGGGATTCCTTCCTTATCTTAGATTTTAGCCTTAACAGCATCAATAGTGTCAGATGGTTCAACATCAAGAGTGATTGTTTTTCCTGTAAGTGTCTTGACGAAGATTTACATTCCTCCTCTCAATCTTAAGACCAAGTGAAGGGTTGATTCCTTTTAAATGTTATAGTCTGAAAGTGTTCTTCCGTCTTCTAATTATTTACCAGCGAAGATAAGTCTTTATTAATCGGGTGGGATTCCTTCCTTATCTTAGATTTTAGCCTTAACAGCATCAATAGTGTCAGATGGTTCAACATCAAGAGTGATTGTTTTTCCTGTAAGTGTCTTGACGAAGATTTACATTCCTCCTCTCAATCTCAAGACCAAGTGAAGGGTTGATTCCTTTTAAATGTTATAGTCTGAAAGTGTTCTTCCATCTTCTAATTACTTTCCAGCAAAGATAAGTCTTTATTAATCAGGGGGGATTCCTTCCTTGTCTTGGATTTTAGCCTTGACAGCATCAATTGTGTCAGATGGTTCAACATCAAGAGTGATAGTCTTTCCTGTGAGTGTCTTGACGAAGATTTACATTCCTCCTCTTAATCTTAAAACCAAGTGAAGGGTTGATTCCTCTTTAGATTGTTATAATCTGAGAGTGTTCTTCCGTCTTCTAATTATTTACCAGCGAAGATAAGTCTTTATTAATCGGGGGGGATTCCTTCCTTGTCTTGGATCTTAGCCTTAACAGCATCAATGGTGTCAGATGGTTCAACATCAAGAGTGATGGTCTTTCCAGTGAGTGTCTTGACGAAGATTTACATTCCTCCTCTCAATCTTAAGACTAAGTGAAGAGTGGATTCCTTTTAAATGTTATAGTCTGAAAGTGTTCTTCCGTCTTCTAATTATTTACCAGCGAAGATAAGTCTTTGTTAATCGGGTGGGATTCCTTCCTTGTCTTGGATTTTAGCCTTGACAGCATCAATTGTGTCAGATGGTTCAACATCAAGAGTGATTGTTTTTCCTGTGAGTGTCTTTACGAAAATTTACATTGTTTATTAATATTACTTTCTATTAACACTCAAGCTGTTTTTAAGGAGAAATAATTTTGTTTAATTCTGATTACTTAATGTTGTCGTTCTGATAAATACTATTTCTATTTATAGAATAATTATGGCAGTATTAGTCATTTTTTCTTAATATAATTTAAGCAGGTACTTTCAAGGGTTAGTTTATTCATTATCCTTAAATTTTGAATTGTTGAAATTCAATTGTTTTTGAAATATTTCGACAGATCTAATATAAACTTACTTACAAACTATACAAAGAATTTATAGAATACTAAAAAAGTTTTCATTAAAAATCGATTTTCATTTGGAAGACCTTTCAAAAACTCAAAAATTACTAATTGGGAATTATTAAAAGCTAAAGATAATATTTTTTAGAAAATTCTAATTTCTTATATACAATATGATAAAAATGTCAGTATCCAAAATTCTTTAAATCAAACCAAAAGATGAACAAATAATTATCTAAAGGGAAATCTTTTCCAAACAAAGCTTGATTTGATAATTTTCAAATATTTTAAGAAAATGGAATATTAATAAAAATTGCTTAAGTTAATTAATAAGTTAAAAGGAATTAATTCTATAAATTAAAGCATTAAAAAATTTTCGTTCCAAACCTAATATATAATTCATGATTTGAAAATTTAGTTTTTATAACCTACTTTGATTAGAGACATTCATCAAATCCTAAGAAGGAATCACAGATTACCAATAATTATAAATTAGATATATTAATTATTCTCTAAAATTTTATATATACTATATTATTCTCCAATCGATAAACTAAATCAAAATGATTTTAAGAGTTTAATCTTTCCATATCCTATAATTCAATGATTTCAATTATTTTTTATGGCCTTTCGGCTCATCATATCAATTTTCGAGGCTTTTAAGAGAAATGAAATATTTAATATTAAACTATCTTAAATTTTGAAAAATATTTATATAATGCACTTCATTTAAAGAATTAAAATATCTATATTAATTTCAATCTTATATCATTTATAAATTATTTTGGATAAAACCATTTGACAACTCTAAGATTTATCTTTATTCTAGATTAATGGTAATCTGTTTCTATTATTGTTTAATCTAGATATTATATTGAAAAAATGAAACTATTAAATAATGAGATATTTATTATATAAATGAAGAATTCTAAGCTAATAGTTAATAATTCAAGGCTTAATATCTAAA
Organism: Paramecium tetraurelia; assembly: GCF_000165425.1. Classification (NCBI taxonomy): domain Eukaryota; phylum Ciliophora; class Oligohymenophorea; order Peniculida; family Parameciidae; genus Paramecium; species Paramecium tetraurelia. The sequence continues at coordinate 121,110 of NW_001799024.1, forward strand.
TTACAAGTCTTTGAGAAGTTATAGAATTCATTAAGCAAAGATAGTCAAGTTTAAATAATATTTTAATTGATGATGGTGTTAAACATTGAAAAGTAGGAGTAGATTAATGCTGTGAGTGATTAATTATATAATTTAAATATACTTTTTGGTTAATTCTGATGTCTCAAGTAATGCTAGTCTTAGGCCCAAATAGAGTTGGTAAAAGCAGTTTAATTGATGCTCTCACTTATGGGCAATTCCATAGGGAATTTTATCCATAAGATATACATTTCTAAGTTAAATTAGCAAAGGTAGCATAACACAGAGTTTATGAAGTATAATCAATAGAATGGGATGGAAAACCTTTGGGATTAGTTTAATTCTACTCAAATGTTGCTGATTTAATCTTGATAGTTGTTAACATTTGCGGCTGTTACGATTAAATGGACTAAGTTCATGATATATACTAGGCTTTACCAATTACAAATAATAAATAATAAATAGTATTAATCGGTAATTTGAATGGATAAAATAAAAGAAATCAAAAGTTGTGTTAGAGCCTGAGTTAGTTTGCAAAATTAAATTGAATCTTAAACTTTATGAATTAGATAGCACAAATATTATGAGTGTTTAAATGGAATTCCATTATATAACCGAACCATACTCATTGTTTGATGATATTTGGAGTAGAAATTAAAATTATGTGTCACAATTTGTGTCATAAGCTGTATCCTTATTACATTGATAACTTATAATTTATCCAAAAATAATAAAAACAAGTAAATTTCTATTATTGATTCTTTTTGAATGAATAGAATCACCATGCATCTTTAATTTTTAAATTTCACTTTTTAAATTTTAAACTTTTCGCTTAGGTAAATAATGATGAAGATTTTCAGTTTCTTACGACAGCAATGGTCATTCTTTAGATTCTTATTCTAATATACTATATAATAATTTTATATAAGAAATAAATTTTACAGCAATTGAATTAATTCAAGTATTTATAATATTTATTCTAACATCGATTTAAATTCTAATTACCCATTAATATTGCTAACTTTACAAAAAGCACAGAAAACCCTTTAAATGTGCCTCGTAAATTTAACTAAATTAAACGATAATTTAATTTATCTTGCAACTTACTAGTTGATCATAAAATAGAAACTAAGGTTTAAGTAATTGTATATAATTTGAAGTAATTTATATAGAAACACATAAAGGTTAAATTAGTTAAAGAAAGATCAACTAATCACAGCCAAATTTTCAAGTTTAGTTCTTTGTCTTTTCTTATTTCTTGAAATTAACTTGATTTCTTTTTAGGAAACTTGACCATCAATGTCCTTAACCGTGACTACATTGTTGAAATGAACAGATTTTTTTAGATTAAATTCATTTTACAAGTAATCATTCTTTTGACATCTTAATCTCTCAGTGTTTAGATTATATAAATGATCTTCAAATTTATCCTTAAACCTTTTTTCTGTTTTTATATGTTCTGTATAGTTTCCTTTTCTTGATGTATATGCTACGTCAGGGAAAAACCCCCATTACTTAAGTATTTATTCCCCCATTTTACTTAATTAAGGCGATTTCTCTTTGACTGGACTAAGTTGCTATGGCAGTAATGACGGTAAACTTGGTGTGCGTGTATGATTAACATTCAATTTACAATCAGATTGCTTGATATGAGATTTAAGGTCATAGTGATATCTCATATACATGTTGAATTATTATAATAATAAATGATTCACAAATTACACTTGTTTGTTATATATTAAAATAAGGTAAAAGATATTACATAATACAAGTAAAAAGATTGAAAAAATAATGATTAGAAACTACTTAAATGTTTGATTTACAATATTAGGAAATGCAATTCAATATTTTCTGGGTGCATCTGCCATTCACTTTTGGATATTCTAATACATGAGAATAATTTTTCAAAATAGTATTTGTGTTTTATTTTTTTATTTTTTATAAATATTTATTTTATAATTCTTTGCTTCAAAAGATGAGTGAAAAAAAATTTTTAGAATTAACAGATAAAAGGCAAAGCCTTGAAAATGAGCTAAAGATTTTAGAAAAGCAGATTTTTGATTTGGAAACCAAATATTTGGAAGAAACAGCTGCCACAGGAAATGTAATAAAAGGATGGGAAGGCTATACGACTATAAAAAGTGGAAAACTAAATGGGAATGTTCAAAGAAAGTCTAAAGCAAATGTCAACGATCGTATTTTTTCATAAAGCAGCAAAACATCTCCATTTGTAAAATTTATATAAATGTGAGTACTAAATTACGGAAACTGTGGCAGAAGAGCCAAAAAGTCCCAAAAGCCCATAATTTAGACCAAGAAGAATGAAGAAAAAGAAGCATTATGGATACAAAAAGGAGTACTATTAAGAATTATGTTAGTGACATTGTTGAGAATTCTTAAGTTAGTTCTTCTGAGGATTTTTAATAGGATTAAATAAAAAAAGTAAAAGGATCCAAGAAAATATGAAGTAATATTTATTATTTGTGTTATTTTTACATAATAGATTGCAAATAAATCTAAATCATAAAAATATAATGGAAAACTATAGTATTAGATAATCTCTGCTGTAGATCTAATAAATTTTGGTCTTTTTCTTCTAATAAACTCATATTGTTATAAGCCTTAGAACTTTTATTTGTTTTCAAGAAATTAAATACAAAATTAATATTAAATATTCTTTGGAATTTTTATTACCATGAATAAAGTAGTATCAATATGGAATATTAGAATCAATAATGATTCATTTATTCAGTAAATTAATGTTTTAGATTGCAATTTAAGAAATATTATGTATTAGTTTGTTTTGATTTCAATAATTATTTCATTTACTTTAGCTTGCTAACTGAAATAATTAATATGTGAAGACTTAATTGATAAAATTTCGTGTGACTCTGTAGAATCCCATGTGGCAAAATGTAATTGGAATTAAAAAACAAATTAGTGCTAATCATAGAATACAAATTTAAATTAACACTAGAATTATGGGCAATATAATGAGTGTGGTTGGTATTAAAAATGTGACTAAAAAAAGCTAATGTAAGTTATCAAAACATTTAATTAAAGTGAAGAAGAGATATAGAGATGTGACAGTATTGATTCTTTTCAGTAGTGCATCTCATTTAATAACAATGGTATAGGATGCACATGGAAACATAATAAATGCTATTAAATTTCACAATGTAGCGAAATCAATGATTTTATGTAATGCAGAATATCTAGAATAAAAGAGAAGTAATACATTTGATATAGTATTAGATGCTAATTGGTTATTAATGGCAAGTCATCACGTATGGAAAGATAGTATTTTTATTTAGGTGATTTGTTTGATGAATATGAATGCAGGGCAAAGGATTGCAAATTTAATCTATTTTCTTAATGTTAAAATTTTGTGAATGGGAGAAGATGCTTTTAATATTATGGGGAATGTAGCTAATGTTCATATTTCACAACGCTATAATCTTGCTCAGATACAAATCAATGCACTTGGTAAAATGATGTTTGCAGGAACATATTGTATTACAATTTAAAAATTTAGATGTTCTGACTTGAAAGGGAAAAACCACTGTGAAAGTAAACCATTTTGTTTGTTCAATCAATCGAATTTATAATGTGAAACAAGAACTGACAACCAACTTTATTGTTATGCCTATGATATACCATCTGATCCAATAAAATCAAAAAAAAAAGTAGAAATTTGATTGTTAGAAATGTTGTATTTATCTAAAGATTTTTATTAAAAATTGAGAATTGTAGTTATAATCTGTACGATTAATATTTTTAAGTATTTAAGCTTAAGAGTTCATAAATATTTTCTATATGAAATTTAGTTATTCATTTAATGCTTATATCAAATAGCTTTCAGATATTTTGCAATTTATTTATTCAATATTGACACCAATTTGTATAATTTTTGATTTAATAATAACCTTTTGTAAGTTCTCTTATACCATTTATACAAAATGGATTTCTTCTTAACTTTTTGGATCTAAAATATTTTATATAAAGTAAATATAAGTCTTTAATTATTTCTATAAATTTTCACTAAAGCATTCCATACTTTTTTTGTTGTTAAGGTTGGCTATTTTTTTGCCGTAGAAGATATCTTAAATTCACTAACAGAATATTTTGAAGATTTAAAATTGTTACTAAAAGTAGGGGAAGAAATTAACGACTAACTTAATTTGTTAGATTTATATTATCTACTCCATTTAGAGAATGTTTTCATTAAGATTTTCTAATTAGTACGTTCTTGAATAATCTTCGTTTTCTCATTGTCAATTTAAAGTTTTTGACGAATTTGCTTAAATGAGTATTATAGTAATTGCTAGCTTATTTTATGAAAAGCTGCTTCTAATTTAGAGAAATATTCTTTTTTTAGATGGCTTCGCCTTTATTCTTTAACTTTGAAATATGAAACATGGCAGGTTCTTGGAATTTGACGAACAGGTGACTTTGATCTTGAACGAATAATTTGATTAAAATTCATATATACATATAAATTTTGTTTCTGAACATATGTCACCTTGTCATTCAAAATCCTTATTGTTCTCATATTTATAACTTAAATCTACTGAAAACAAGCTTCTTAGAGTTTATATAGATTTCCTAAAAATCATTAGTAATAATAAAGTTAATTAGCTATTTTGTAATAAAGATAAATTCATTGATTGTATGTCTATAATGTATAGTATTTAATTGAAAAAGAAAACTTCAATTCTTAATCTTTTATTTATTTATTAGTTTAGTTTAGTTTATTAAAAATAGTATTTTATAATAATTCTAAAATTAACTTAAAAAAGGAGATAACTCAATTAAAGCATTTATTAAATTATAATAATATATTTATTTTTATCAGGAAGAATATTCATTTTTTGTCTCTTTCTGAAAGCATAATTATATAGTATTCTTATTTATATCTATAATTAATAAATACTTTTAAGTAATAAAACATAATGGCTAATGATTCCTTTGACTCAATTATCGATATTTTCTAGGTCGAGTATGAATGCAAATTTTTCAAAAAGTCGACGAAACTAGAATGGTTATGTCTCGTTTGACTGGAATATATCATTTATATTCAATTCTGATTTGGTAAAGAGTGAATAAAGACACATTCAATTTAAAAACGTAAACTTTTTTGATTTTAATCTCTTATTAATTTTAATTTTTCAATTATGCTTTTCATTCCTTTTGTTTTACTAATTCCAAGCTGCGTTGGTTTCCGTGATTTTGCAGGAAATTTTACTAAAGCAAACTCTAATTTTAGTTGTCCCGAATATCATTATTACTAACCAGACTTAATTCCTCATACATGTGTTGGTATATATCTTTTATAAAGAAGGGTATGTGAATATTTGCAAAGGAGTTACTGAAGTAACTGTAAAAATATACAATTTTTAAGAAGTGCTTTGCCATCCTAGATTTTAAGCTTTTAATCTATAGCCTCTTACTACTAATAATTATATTCTTATATGCGTTCCCCCTTACTCAACAACTTACCAATACAATTCGAATGGTGAAGTAGTTCACACATGCGAATGTAAATTAGAATCAATTATTTTTTAGTAACCAATAATGTTTTTTGTGTTTTAGCTTAAAAATATGGTTCAACAATAAAATGTGAATATTGTTTTGGATATTTAATGAAGACTCCTTGTGATTATATAAAATCTGGTATAATGGTATTAAGTGTATATCCTCCAATTGTTAAATGTATTAAAGCTTGATTTATAATTAGAATGTCCTTTAAATTGCAAGCGTTGTGATGTCGTAACATTATATTGCTCAGAATGTTTGGATGGTTATACAATAAATGGTCCGGGTGATTATAAATGCAGTTATAGTAATACTATCATTAAAAAGCAGAATGCAAGACTGAAGATATGAAGTGTACGTATACTCCTTCGACTTAAACTTATTTGACTGTTTATTGTGCAGTTGGATATGAAATGGTATTGGTTAATGGTTTATATGTTTGTTAATGTAAAATAATTATCAATATAATTAGTTTGCTCTGCTTATTGTACATTGTGTGCTAATAAAGTATGTCAAACCTGTGACACAGGTTATAAATTAGTAAGTGGCAAATGTTTTGGAGATCCCAATTGTGCAGCAATTTCGTATGGAATATATTATTATCATAGAATTATTTATAATTCAAATAACTCTCCTATTGGATATACCTGTTTATAGTGTGATTTTGGATACTTTCAAAATGGTCCACTTTGCCAATGTAATTCATTAAAGTTTGAATAATAGTGTGTTCCTCAATGCCTGGTTTAGAGACTTGTTTTTTGTGCAATTCAGGAACAGTATGCAAGACATGTTAATCAGGATATTACTTGAACGATCAAAAGTAATGTATACCTTTTGATGGGTGTGATGGAAGATGCAATACTTGTTTGACGAATGATCCATTTTATTGTACAACTTGTGATTACACAAATCTTAAAAGAGTTACAGTAAATGGCCAGTGTGTTTGTGCACAAGCATAAAATTATGCTGAAAGATTTGGGACCTGTGTTTTATGCACAGAAGGATTCTGTAAGACTTGTACTCTTGACTTTTTTTAATGCACATCATGTGATCCAGCAAGGAATAGAGTTCTTGTTGGCACGAATTGTCCATGTCTATAAGGATATTACGAAACTTATTTGGATGATATGAAGTGTTAAAGTATTAAACTATATTAATTTAGAATGTCATGAAACTTGCTATAATTGCGACGATCCAACAAAGAATGATTGTACTGAATGTGATAGTCTCAAGAACAGATATTTGTTCCAAGGATAATGTATATGCAAAAGAGGATATGTGGAAGCCTTATCAGGTGGAGCTTTGCTTTGTTTAGGTTCTTATATCAGTTTAATAGAATATAGCATGTCATCCTAGATGTGAAAAATGCTCGAAACCAAAAGACGCTACTACCAATAAATACTGCACTCTTTGTATTGCAGGTCAAAATAGGATGTTGACAAGCAAATAATCATGTGATTGTATGAACACATACGGAGATTTAAATGGGGTTTAGGATGTTTGTTTCTGTAACCCTTTATTATATCATAGAATGCTATTATACTTGTGGTGGTTGTATTAACAATCAACCTACTGGTTGCAATATGTGTCTTGCATCTTCAAATAGGTATTTGACATCGACGAAGGAATGCTTATGCAAAGACAATTATTTTGAAGATGGTGTCAATAATAGAGATTGCAAAAGTATTATTTCTATTTGAAAATAGGATGTCATTATTCTTGTTATAATTGTAATAACAATTCTGGCATAGATCAATGCACCTAGTGTCCTACTACGAGAGTAGCTGATGGAACTGGATCTACTTTTAAGTGTTTATGTTCGGATCCTCATTCCTTTGATGATGGCTAAAGTCTACTTTGTGGTTAATGTCATTATTCATGCTTGACTTGCAATGGATATGATAAGTCTAATTGTTTGACTTGCGATTTGGCTTATAGAGTATTTGGATTTTCAAAATGTTAATGTCCAACTGGATACTATGAGGTGGGATAACTTTAATGCTAAAGTAAAATTTAAAATCATTATGAGAATGTCATTTTACTTGCCAGAATTGTTATGATAAGAATTCAGACAATTGCATCACTTGTTCAGCTAATATGAATCGGACTATGATGGGAAACACTTGTATATGCAAGAGTGGCACATCAGATTACAATGGTTCGCAAGCATTGTGTGAGAGTAATAATATAAATTTGAAATAAAAGATTGTTCATATCGCTGTGCTAATTGTACTTAACTTGATACTAGCCAATGCACAAGTTGTCCAGAATTTTCATTTAGAGAACTAGGAGCTAATAAATCTTGTTCGTGTCCATCTAATTTAATTGATATTCCCGTAAATCCAACTTGTCAAGGTAAACATTTACAATACTCGATTAGTTTGTCACTATACCTGTTATTCATGTTCAGGATTTAAATCGACACAATGTACAAATTGCAGCGATCTATAATTAAGACAATTAAATAGTAAAGGAGAATGTGAATGCAAAAGCCATTATTATGATATTGGAAGTGCATAATGTCAAAGTTTATTCTCTCAATATTCTTAGTTTGCAGTAAATTTTGTGTGGATTGTTATCAAACATCTACTAATTGTACTTCATGCCCTTCAGATAGATATTTGACTACTACGAGTACATGTCTTTGTAAGACAAAACTATAAGGACTGTTGATTAGTACATTCTAATTCTCTACTCAAACGACTTGTTCTAAATGTCATTACTCCTGTTTGACCTGCGATGGATTTTCATCCTTAAATTGCATAACATGTTCAGATACTGAAAATAGAATTCAGACTGGAACTGCCTGTTTATGTAAGCCTAACTATTTTGATTATGGTTCTTCTTTATGCAAAAGTATGGATTGATTAATGAACCTCATAGAATGCAGTTACAGATGTAAAACCTGTTCTTAAAGAGAGGAGTAGTGTCTAAGTTGTCCTCCTTTTAGTCTAAGAGAATATAATTCTTTAATGATGCTATGTAATTGTCCTAATGGCTATTATGATGACGGAACCAATCCATTGTGCTAATGTATTTAATTCATCGAAAATAGAATGCCATTACACTTGCTTAAAATGCACTGGCTTAGCAACCAATTGTGAATTATGCTCAGGCATTTCCTAAAGAATCTTAGATCAAATCTTGTTAACATGTAATTGTTAGCAAGGATATTATGATGATGGAGTTGAAATTTGTAAATAGTGTCATTATACTTGTTTTTCCTGTAATGGAGCAGGACCTAACTCCTGTAATTCATGTCCATCTGTGGCTACTTCGTATAGAGTATTCTATAATAAAACATGCAATTGTTTAAATGGATACTACGATGATGGGTCATCAAGCAATTGTAAGAAATGCTAGAATTAATGTTTAACTTGTCAAACCTATTCGTATCAATGTTTATTATGTCCATCTACCAGACACTTAGATGGATCGAGTTGTATTTGTGATTTAGGATATTATGATACTGGGGCATAGAAGTGCAGTCAATGTGTTTCTAATTGCTTAAATTGTTAAACCTCATCCACTAATTGCGTTTCATGTGATTCTACTAAAAAGAGAATTTTAAATACAACAACAAAAACTTGTGTTTGTCAAAGTGGCACAATAGAAATCAACGGCATTTGTTAGGATTGCGATATTTAATGTAAAACTTGTTCCAATTCTACATCCTATTGCACATCATGTGAATCCATAAGATTGTTAGACAATAATTAATGCATCTGTCTAGATGGTACTTATGAATCCAGCATTGACCATTAATGCTATTTTTGTCATAAGTCATGTTTAACTTGTGTCTATCAAGCTACTTAATGTTTGACATGTTCTGAACCAGATTTTAGAATTATTAAACCTGGAAATGGTTGTGCATGTTTTGATGGATATTATGAAAACTCAATAACACTATCTTGTGAAAAATGTGATAGTCCTTGTAAAACATGTGATCTATACGCAACCAATTGTACCTCTTGCTTTGAAGCACTTCATTACAATAAATAATAAAATTATTGTGTGTGTCAATCTGGCTATTTTTACAATGCTACTACTAAATTATGTGAAGGTATATTAACATTATTATCCATCATAGCCTGCAATTTCACATGTAAGGAATGTAGCACTTAGCTAAAATGTACGCAATGTGATTTAAGTACTAGATATTTTGATGATCAACACTTTAAGTGTCTTTGCTAAGATGGCTATTACGAGGCAAATCTGAGTTAATGTCAAAGTATATTGATTTGTTATTCTTTTTAGTATGCCATATCTCATGCTAAACTTGCATCACTTCTTCTAATAATTGTCTAACATGTGAAACACTACTATACTATAGAAATTTTAATAATAATTAATGCATTTGCTAAGATGGATATTATGATATTGGAATATCAATGTGTTAGAAATGTAATGATGTTTGCAAAACATGCTAAGTAACAGCATACAAATGTTATTCATGTTATCAAAGTGAACACATTCGAACACTTGTTAGTAACTAATGTATCTGCCAAACTGGTTATTATGATAATGGAACTTTAGTTTGTTAGAGTAATAAAATAGAATTATGATTAGAATGTTCAAATGAATGTCTTACTTGTAGTGGATCAGAGAATCATTGTACTAGTTGCGATATCAATCAAAAGAGAATCGATTAATCAGTTATCTATAGATGTCCATGCATGACAGGTTTTTATTCCGATGAAAATAAGATTTGCTAAAGTAATTATTGAACTTAACTGTTAGAATGTCATATCAAATGCACTTCTTGTCTAAATCAAAGTGATCATTGTCTCAGCTGTAAACTTGTAACTGGCAGCAATAGATACACATTGTCATAGAATTGTGATTGTAAAGCTGGCTACTTTGATGACGGGATTTAATTACAGTGCTAACAATGCAATCAGAGATGTAAAACATGTGTAAATACTTCAACCAATTGTTTAACATGTTTCGATAGTTTGAGATTCAACCCTCCTAATTGCAATTGCATTGATGGCAATTATGAAGATGCGTAAAAATATTGCTAACGTATTTAAATTTATTAATCTATTAGCATGTAATCATGAATGTAGTACATGTATCAACAAACCAGAAAATTGTTTAACTTGTAAACCTGGTAGAATGACAGCCTAATGTGTATGCCAAGATGGTTATTTCGAAGCTGGAGTATAAGAATGCTTAAGTAATCAATTAAATCATTTCCATAGAATGTAATATTTAATGTAACACCTGTAATCAAACAGCCTCAAACTGTTTATCATGTAAAGGTGATCGTATTAATTCGCCAGGCTGTTCATGTCCATTAGGTTACTTTGATGATCTCATAAATCAAAATTGCCAACTATGTGACTCATTATGCTAAACATGCGATCGACTTGGTTGCTCCACTTGTGCAGGAAATAGAATTATATCAAAAGAATACACTTGTGATCCCCCTAACAATTCCATATGTAATAATATCACTCCTTGGTGTTCAAGTAAATTGTTACACTATTTTTAGCTTGTGATGTTGCAGTGTTGAATATTCAAATATCTGATGATTTAAAATCTGTCATTGTTAAATTTGATTTCCCCTTGAATCCTAAAAGTTTCTCTAGTTAAGTTTAAAAAAACCTTTGCTATCAAATTTTATCCAACACTACTTTAAGTAAATTTGGATTCAATCCTCAATGTCAAATTGATGATATTGATCAAAAAATTCTATATCTTAATTTCGGCAATAATCCAACTATAATTGAAGGAGATTCCATTGAATTCCTGCCAAATACCTTATAACAATTAGATTGCAATAGTAAATTATCAGTGTTCGTATTAACCGATGTAAAGGCGCCAGGAAATCCAGTTATTCCTATTTTAGAATTCAATGTACCTGAAATTTAATTGAATCCTTGTGACAGTAATATTATTAGTGTAAAATCAAAATCAAATGATGGTTTTAGAGGATTAAAAAATATAATATGGTCTTATGCTGTTTAAGGATCCTCTGGCCATGGAGATCTCGAAAATTTTATCCAATTATAGTCAAGTCTCCAGTTATTAGATTTAAATATGGATGCCTTAATACTACCAATTTAATCTAACATTACATTTACAGTAGTATTTTCCAACTTTATTGGACAATAATCTTCATAAGTCATTAAGATATCAACCCATTCGGGTGCTGCTCCTTCAGTTAATTTTAATGTCAAAAAACAGTTTTATTCATTTTCAGTCATCAATATCATTTTTACAATATAAAAGATCAATTGCACTACAAAATTGATTGAAAATCCTAATTATCAGATAAGTTTAAAGGAGAAGGCAAAAACATTTGGATCATCTTCAGAAGTTGATTACCAAACAGTATCAAGTCAGATTGATTTTAAAATTAAAATCCCCTCTTATAAATTAACTCCAAGAGCTTTCTATACATTTGAATTGAATGTCTCAGATTCATCAATAAAGTACTTTTCCTCATAATAAACCACTATTGAAATTCTGCCAGCAGGATTTTTATGTAAGTTCTAGGGAGTCCAATAAGTATAAGATTACAAAAAGGATCTTAGCATGTCAATTGAATGCATAGATTTAGACACCAACTACTTAGCTAATCAAGATCCTGATCTAACTGTCAATGTCAATTGTACTGACTTATCTACAAATGATTTTTGTTTGGATGTTAAATCTCAAAAGATTAAAGTAAACTAAACTGATTTTAGACAAAAGATATCGAAATATCAAGTATAACCATATACAGTTTAATCATGGAAAGTGACTGCATTAAAAAATGGATCAAATTAAACTTTTGAGTAAATCATCGTATTCTTAGACGATAACTTTAAGGAATTACAGATGAATTATAGCAAGGGTTATAATATGAGACCAATAAATAATTATGAAAACCTGAATTTCACTTTTGTTATACCTATTATAGATTAACCACTGATTCTAGAATATAGTATTGCAATAATATATGATTATGAAGTGTTGGTTATATTGCAACCTAGTTGTTATTCCTATTAATTTAGGTTGTTCGACTATTATCAAAAGTTTACTAAAGGAAATCAAATTAATCTTAAATTTTTGGTCTAATTTACTAATGATATCATGCCAGGATAGCATAATCTTAAAGTTAATTTAAATTAACCTCCTCAATGCATCAGTTAGGTTGATTCAAATTCTAATAAAGCTTTAAGTGTTGTAAAGGTGATCGCCAATTGTCTATTTTCAACTGACACCCCATACAAATATCAACTTAGAGTCTTAATCAATGAACAAGATTATATGGATTACAAATAAAGAAAAACCGATTATTCGTTAATATTATACTCATTTTAGAGTTCAAATAAATTCCAAATTCTACTACCTTCCTCGAAAATATATATCATTTTATAAATTATGGATGCAGATGGTTCGATAGAGAATAATTACTAAGAAATAATAATGAATAAAATTGACTTAAATTGTACAACTCTTTCATATTAAAATTCCACTTTCAGATATCAAATTGCATTAGCATTAGAATTGCTTCTCAATAATTATTAGAATTCAGCTTGCTTAAATGTTGCCAACCAAATCTTATCCAATATTAAATAATTGTCTTCCACCTATAAATTTGAAGATTAGCAATTAGCCTATAAATTTATTAAAATTTACACTCATTACTACTTAAATATGAGCTCCTCTAAATCTACTAATAAAACTAAAAGAATATTAATAGAATCTTCGAGTGATAGATGCTATGACAAAGTCAATTAGAAATTCATTTTTACAAATAAAAATGTGTCAAATGAACTTTAATATAACTACACGTATTTAAATACTTAATTCAATAAATTGAAAAATGATGTAGACCAATTAATTAAAAATAGATATGAAATAGAATAAGAATTAAGTGAAGACACTTTGGTTTTACAAGAGCCCCTTTATTAGCAAAGAGAATTAATAATAGATGCATTGCAGAATTAATTACTATTCATTGATGATGCATTTTACGTATTATCAAAGACAAAAATAACTATGAATAGTGAGAAATTGCTGATATTGAATATTGGAGAAGAACTTCTACAACTAATCTAAATAATTTCTGATTAAATCAATAGCCAAGCCTAAGTAAATGGCAACCAACTAGATATTGAGGGATAATAGTTATCGTGGAAATTATTAAGATAATCAAAAAGTGATTTCAATAAGTTAATTAATATTGAATCTGATTTCACTGACAGTTTCGTTGCCTTTGTTGAAAAATCTTAATTGAGTATCTCTTATAATTTCTATAATTTGTCAACTGAATATTAGGCTCGATTGCAATAACAATTGAACTATACCAACCTATAGATAGATTCAAATAATTTGTTGAGATTGAGTCTCAGAAACTATAGAACTATGTAATATTATGTCAACTATGATAATTTGACTTAGAAATATAATGCAATATTACAACAAATATCATATTGTGAGGAAGACCATTAATATAATTACGATGATATTTATGAACCCTCTTGTATTTAAATGTCAAATAGCAATTTGTTTAATGTTTGTGATCGAATAGATAAGGAAGAGAATTCCACTGTTAATGTTATTTGTAGTTGCAATCAATTTGGAAATGTGTTTATAATTCAAAGTCCCCTAAATTAGACTAAATTTATTAACGACTCTGGAATTTAAATTGAATCTTTAGAAACAGATCAGAAAACTCTAGAAATTTTTGAATAACCATTCATCTTATTATAAAGCATATTGACTTGCTTTTCAATTTTAGTTTATTATTAATTGTACACTTTGGAAAATACACCTCAAGAATAGATGAGTTAATAGTATCAAAATATAGAGAGTTCGGATGATTTAAGTAAATTAGAAAGGAAAGATCAATTGAAATGCTACCCAGGTGATGTCTTTATTATTAAGGAGAATTATAAAGTATATTATTTTATTTATTTTAGTACATTCATCAATTTTTTTCGATATTCTATTGCGATGATGTAGTTGTAAAGAAGAGTTATAGATTCCTACAATTTTTCACTGAACTTAGTTTTCTGAATCCAATGGCAATTCTCCTATTAACTACATTTTCAGACGAATTGCTATTAAAAATGGTATTCTTCATCAATTTTTCGATGATCTTATTAATGAGATTTATATTTAAGTTGTTTTAGGCAATATATAGATTTGGTGGAAAACTTGCTATGCTAATAGTCTGTATTTAGATTTTGTTGCAAATATTGTCTTACATTTTGTTCATTTATGCGCTTATGAATAAGTAAGATAAACAATCTTTAATATTTTAGCACCTAGAACTCTGCCTACATCAATTATATGATAGGCGTGATAATAGGAGGAACAATGGTTTTGACCTATTTGATATACGACCCATTGATTATTTTTGTCAGAATACAGATCTATAAACTAATAATCTAGAGTATTAAAAGCCAGCAACTGAATCCACTATTCCATTTTGTCTATTTCTTTATTCAACATTACAAGTTGGATTAAATATTTGACAAATATGTGGTTTTTTGATTTAGAGTTAAATGAATAAAATGATAATATTTGTATTCGTAGCAAATATTAATTATATATACAACAATTCTCCCATTAATATTAGATGTATAATAATATCAAATCAATTTATATTAAGATAATTCGCTTTCTAAGTTTTCATGGAATATAAAGAAGTATAACAAGTGGTGCATAGGATTCAGTTAATTGGATTTTATACTTGGCAGTATCAAATTATACAAAAATATTCGTATAAAAACAAGTATTGGCTCTAATATAACAAAGATTACTATCAAACAACTTAAGAAGACAACGATCAAAGTCACTATATCCCATTCTACTTGCTAACTAAAATGATTTATATATATCTTATTACCTAAAACCAACCATGTATTCTATTGAAGGAGAGAAGAGCAATACTACTTAAACTATTGCACACATGATAGTTATTATTTTACCAAATCGAGACAATACCCTCAATATCTTCAAGATTCCTCTAGCCATTTCAAAAAGAACGCAATTTATAAACATAAAAATTACATATATCCAAATCTTTTGAATTTCTAAATTTGAAAATTCAAGCAAAAATAGCAAGAATGCAAAGCTGATTAAAGAAAATGTGCTTAGTATACCTTTACTTAATTTAGTATGATTAATTTCATGATAATAAAGTGCTGTTATTTGATGCAAGTACTAAATAGATATTAAGATACATGTACCTTCAATTCCTTCTTAAAAATCTATAAATTTCCAGGATATAGATGTATAGATTATCTAAAGGAGCTGATTTCGCATTACTGTTTTATTCTGCCTTATTTCTGAATTTTTAGTTCCTAATAAATGTAATAAGAATAGGCGATTAAAGTAATAAAACAATAGATATTAATAATAATGAATAGAGGGTCACCTATAATAAAACCAATTTAAATCTATGATTTTTAGTTAATTGTTGGTATATCAATATATTCTATAGTATTATCCTTTATGATTGATTTTAATAAGAAAACTTCTCCTGAATAATTGCATTGACAGGCTACTAAAGTCTAATTTAAGGATTCATCAAATTGTTATATGAGAGTGCATTTTTTAATTTCTTAGTTGGTTGTTTTGACGATACAAATCAGATCAAATTCTTGGATAATATTGTAATCACTTTTACAAATTGTGTAATTATTAAAACTAATAATGTAATTTTATAGTTAATCGATTAATATGAAGGGTTTTTTTTTGAAATAGTTCTTTAAAGAGACCCGTTTCAATGGTTGATCAGCAATCTAAATTTCGGAATCATTTGAATGATCTAATGAATTAAATGAAAAATTGGAGGAAAATAGATATGGATTAAATGCTAAACTCAATTATTCTAGCTAGCAGAATGAAACTAAAAAATCAAATGCATTGGTGTCTATATTAAGTAACTAATTTAAATGTTTTTTGCTAATTCTTTTTAATGAAAGATTAAATGAAGCTCCTTCAAAATCTTAATATATGCCATCAACTATCGCTTTTTCTTAGATGATTGATACTATTGTATTGATTTAATCAAGCAAAAACATGCTTTGGTTTAACATCATTTCATCAGATTAATTGATTTATTAAATATCTTAAAAGATGTCATCAATTAAAATTAAAGAGGATTTTAAAGAGTCTATTGAAAATTCTTTGTTTTATTCTAATTATTGATCCCAGAACAATTAATTAGTATTTAATTTTAGAACAATAGATTAGAGATTAAGTAATGAAGAAGATATTAGACTTTTGATTAAAACTACATTGTTGGTAATTTTATTTTTTAATTTAATTTAGCTTTCATTTTACTGTTATGGTATTCCATAAACAATAAAATGTTTTTTAAGATTATCAAAACATTTGTCAGTTCCTTCTTGTAGTTTTTCTTCAAATAATCTAATTTATCCTTTATCCATTTAATTTGAAGTTTAGATTAATTTAAATAATTTAATTGAGGATAATATGAGTTATTTATCTTGGTTTTTGGCTGTAAATAATATCTATTTTAAGTTATCTAATACAGTAATTGATAGATTTGAACATTCATTATTATAGGTTTCGAATAGTAAACTAATTTTGATTTACAGACTTAATGATTAATTAAAATTAAGAGTACAATTCAATTTACTCTTTTAAATGTTAAACTTTTAATAAATGTTAGTAATTGATCCGCCTAAATGAATAACTTAGACCAAAATATTGATATTCGATGAGTTCATTGAGGATGGTAGTGATAATTCAAATTTATTGGAAGTTTAATACTATTAAAATGTAATGGAGTAATCAGATTAAAACTTCAAGTATTGATAATAATCAGATTCCCTGTAGAAATACTTTAACTAATAGGAGTATGGGAAGTTGTTTGAATAGTCACATATAGCAGCAATTGAATAGTAGTTCAGATTATTTTGCAGGTCCATTTAGTTAATTTATAATTGTTAACATGGAACAGGCTAATTGAGATTTAGATTTAGATTGTAGAGATTAGGCATAATATTGTCAGTAAATTATGCATTAAATCGTAAATTAATTTAATTGCCTCTATTCATTTGAGTGATATAATCAAAAAGTCTAAATTGAAATGTGGTGAAAGTTGGTGAAATTATATTTAGAATCTAATAGTCATAGACAATTCCAACTGAATAGTCTATCAAACTTAATTATTAATCTTCAGTAAAAGCAAAGGTGAAATTCAGTAATTCGAAATTATTGATATCCCTCATTAGATAGCCACTATTAAAATTTATCTTCTGAACTTTAAATTCATTCTCTAAGAACACAATTACCTCTCTAAAATGATATTCAGCTGCTTTCTTAGTAACTTTAAGAGACCATTCCTGAATTGTGAGTGGTTCAACACTAAATTTCTTTATGTGTTATAATTTCTCTGTTTTATTTACAAGTATGATATTCTTATGGATGTCAATACATTTTTGATTTCTCGTTAATTCAAAACATTCTATTTCTGTAAACATATCTGGATCAGCATTCCAATTGAATTGTGTATCTAAATCTTTGCATTGTATAAGTAAATTCATATCCTTTGCAAATGATTACACATTTAAGATGCCATCAAACTGGCACAAAATACCTGCTGAAATAATTTGGATTTTAAAAGTCTACAATTAATTATGACCTGAAATTTTATTGGTCACATTTATTTAAAAAGTATAATTAGAGTTTGGGGATAATTTATATTCTTGTATTGCAATAGAATGATCCTTTTAGGAGGAGGTAATATCATAATTAATATTTGATTCTGATGCTTCTTTTGGAGTCTTTTCTATTTGAAATAATTAAACTGCATAAGTATAAAGTTGAGATGTCAAGATGACCTTTTTGTAACATTAAATGGTCTCGATATTAAAATTAAGTAGAATTTATTGGAATGTGAAATATCTCCTCTTTATATTTAAGAAAATGGTTGGTGAATCTCCATCATGAGTTGAAATCATAAAATGCTATACTTAAGAGGTAGACAAAAAGTTTGAGAATTGAACAAAGAAGGTGATATTGGAATTGATCGGTAGAGTAGCTGCAGGTATTATTAAATTGAAATCCTTTAGGGTATTTTGATTTTCAATGAAGTCATCTAATTGTTTATTAGTTCGACTTGAAGATGTATAATACCAATAAGGATTTATCAGAGCTCTTTTTCCATCATACATGCGATTCATTTAATAGATCTATGTTTCCACACAAGGATTGATTAAATAATCAGGTACATCAAATTCTAATAAAGGTTATAGCAATATTATTGGAGGTTTAACTTGATTGTGAACAAAAACTGATAACGGTTATTCACAAGATAGATGAGAAAGAGACTTATTATTGAAAAGCAATTAATCACCTACATTTATATTAGGATAATCTCCTAATTAAATGAGTAATTTGTGGTTGTCAGTTGGACTTACTGAACAAAGTGGATTCCTTCCTAGTTTATCGATTGAAGTCATCTCAAATATTTAGAAGCATTTATTTGATAAAGAGTAGGATTGGAATAGTTTATCATCCAAAGGAAAATCAAATACTATTATTAGACGATCGAGTTCATCTGAGAAATAAATATTTAACACTGCTACAACGCAACCTAAAGTTATAGAGATTGTATATATATACTAGAGCACCATGGAGTATCTTAATAGCAGACAGAGCCTGGCGGAGAATCACAAGTCATTTCTTAAGATAAGATTCTGTTTCCATTGCAAGTAATACATCTATTTGCATCACAGGTATCACATGTGTAATGACATTGTAGACAACTCTCATTAACAAAGTCATCAAAGAATCCATTAGGGCATTTGCATATTGGTACTGAAATTCTGTTACCCTTACATGAGGTGCAGTTATTTGAATCTTGAGCACAAGTCAAACATTAGAATCCACATTCTAAATTTAGTATAAGAGTAATTACACACACAATTATTCAAACCTGCTTCAAAATAACCATCAGAACATTCACAAGTAGGTCCAATTCTATCTGGTTTACAAGATAAACAATAAGCTGGGTTAGTAATACAAGTACCACATTAATATTCACAAGCTGGAGGTAATATAATAATTTATACGTTAGCATGTTTATTATTAATCTTCAAAATATCCATCGATGCAATTACAAAGAGGAGGATTTGATCTGAAACTGTTACTGCAAGTTGAGCAATTAGTAGAGGCATTTAAGCACATTTTACATTGATAACTGCATTTCTAACATTAAATTTATGTTCCATCATCATAATACCCATCTTTACAATTACATTGATATGATAAAGAATGACGATGTGAGTTGACTTGATAATTACAGCTGATACAAGTTTCACTGGAATTGATGCAATCATAACATTTTATGTGGCATTCTTAACATGATTAATTAGAATACTTTGACAATTCTGATTTTAGTCTTCAAAGAATCCTGTGATGCAAGGACACTTCTTCTAAATTGATTTGTCTATTCTCTTTTAATTTAAATCACAACTTGTACAAAAATGAGATTGAATATCACAAGTCTTACAAGAGTTTGAGCATTCTTAAATCAAATTAAATCTTACTTTAACAAATTACAGATCCAGAATTGAAATATCCACTTTAACAAGTACATTAGTCTCCTTATTAAATTCTATGTTATTCTGAGTCATAGCATGATGTGCATTTAGTGGAAGAACTCTAACAGGTTTTGCATACTTCAGAGCATTTCTAACACATTGACACACCAACATCGTAGTAACCTTAAAGACATTAGCATTAATTATTATTAAGTAGTCGAAAGTAGGATTGACTACAAGTTTGGCAGTTGGTTGAAGAACTCAGACAAGTGGAGCATGAATAATGGCATTCTGAATATATAAAATTGATATACATTGACAAAGCTCAGTATTTGTTTCAAAGTATCCATTCCTGCATATGCATTTCAACGAAATATTGTCAAATTCTCGAGTAAGTGTATTACATGTAGTACATTCATATTGACTCTGACATTGTAAACAACTAAAATGACACTCTAATGGTATGATAATTAAAATACATTAACACGATTTGGTAGTAACATCATAATAGTATTTAGACATACACACACATTAATTAGATTGAATATCATAATGAAGACTGGTATCACAGGATGTACAATGATTAGCATTATATTTGCATGTTAAACAAGTCTGATTGCATGGCATACAATTTTGATTGGTTAGATTTTCATAATAGCCATCTATACATTCACATTTAGATCCCCATTTTAAAATTCTGAAGTCTCCACTTATACAAGATAGACATTGTGTTGCTGTGTAGATACAAGTCAAACATGAGGAATGACAAAGATAGCATTGTTTATCATTATAATCCTCATAAAAACCATCATTGCATTTACAAACTGATCCAATTTATATTCTATCCATAGGACAGGATGTACAATTATCCTATTGATCAATACAAGTATAACAAGTCAAATTGCATTATTAACAAACTCCATTCAATTCAAAATATCCAAATTTGCATACACAATTACTCATTTACTTATTTAACATCCGATTTTATTAACCATTACATTCTATACATTAAGTTGGAGATTTAGAACATCTGAAACAATTGGCATCACATTTTGAACATTAAGCATACCCAACTTCATAATAACCATTTAAACAGTCACAATTTTATTGTAAATTTCTGGTTTATGGACAGGAAGTGCATTAATAAGATTATGATATACAAGTTAAACACTAGTAATCGCATTTTTTACAATTTGCTGAAAATCCATCATCATAATATCCAGGTAAGCAAATACACGAATTTAAATATAGTACTCTATTTGAAACCGACTAGTTTATGCAACTCAAGCAATTCTAGAATGAATTACAACTGAGACAAGAATAATGACACTTTTGACATTCTTAAACACCTGAATCAAAGTATCCCTGATTGCAAGGACAAGTTAAGATCAAGTCGTTAAGTTGTCGATGTGATGATGCTTTACATTCACTACATAATGTGCTCATTTTAGAACATGTATAACAAGAATAATGGCATTCTAAAATGAACTAACAATTATTACATTAGCATAAACTGTTTTATCCATCATCATAATATCCATCAGGACAAACACACTTCTTTAACATCTAGTTTAACACTCTCAGACTATTCTCCAAACATTCCAAACATGTGTCATCCTTTGAAATGCACAATTTACATTATATACTGCATTCTTAAAAGTCATAGATTAATTTAAAATACTTTAACACACTGCCCTACCGACTTCAAAATATCCATCTTTGCAAATACACGTAGATCCAATTTATACTCTGTTTTCACTATCAAGACATGTTATACATTGATTTGGTGCAGAACTCTTCTAACATGTTAAGCATGTATAATGGCAATCTGGATGATAGACTATTATTATACTTTAGCATTATAGGACTCCCTTCAATTCATAGGTGCTTATCTGATATCCCTGAACTTTTGTCTTACAAAGACATTTATTGCCGTTGAGATATCTATCTTTCGAACAAGCTGTACAATTATCATATTAATCTACACACTCTTAACAATATGAACTGCATTCTATAAATTACTATTTATCAATTCATACTTTAACACTCTTATACTTCCTACTCGAAATAGCCTTACATGCAAACACATTCATTATTTATTAACTTTCTGAATTTATTTTTATTACAAGAGTTACATGATTATTCAGTGGCATCAGTGCAAGATTAACATTTAAAATGGCACACTATAATTTCAATTTTTAAATACTTTTGCATATAGGAATTTAAATTTCATCATAGAACTCTTCAGTGCATGAACATGAATTGTCAGATCCTAATTGTCGACCTGAATTAGGAGGACAACTTAAACAATAATAGCTAGTATCCTTGCAGAGTTAGCATTTATAAGAGCACTCTAAATATGAATTACAAATATATCACTTCCACAAATTGGTTCTCCAGTTATATCATAATAACCTTCCATACAAGTACAAGTGTTTCCAATCTGAACTCTGTATTATACTTCTTCTGAACATTCTATACAATTATCTAAATTGACGTTGTCACAAGATTTACAACTGTAATGACATCCTAAATTATGAGTGGAAATGAAAGTTACCTTAGCATAAGAGATTACCGATATCATAGGAAGCAATAGGACAATTACATTAAACTGAGTCAAATTCACGATAAGTCGTATCGCAACTTAGACAATTATACAATTCTGGTCCATCACAAGATAGACATGAATAATGGCAAGGTTGGCATTCCATAGTTCCATCCAAGTCATAGTAGCCAATTTCCTAACAAGTGCAAATGAAAGTAGATCCAGCAACAATTGAAATCCTTGATGAAGGACACTGAGTGCATTTGTCAATCCCAGAGTCAAACAGACAATTTTAACATGAATAATGACATTCTATTAAATTATTAAATTTAAAATACATTAGCATTCCATATTCACATTGTCGTCATAATACTGATCTTAACATAAACATTCTTTCTTTTATGACAAATACCTATGTGAACTGTCTGAACACTTGACACAACTTTTAGACAACACTCCATAGCAAGATGCACATGCATAATAACACTCTTGGAAATATACATATGAGATAAGTTACTATAGCAAATTTCATAGATTCCATCATCACTATAATTCTCTTGACATACGCAATCTAAATCATCTGATATTTCTCTGTTTTATCCATCAATACATTTTATACAATATTCCAGCGAAGTACCAGGTCGAGATTGAATACACTCAGCGCATTTTTTATGACATTCTAAACCTTATATGAATCATATACTAGCGCATGTAAGATCTGGAACTAATTTGTTTTCTTAAGTAGAGAATGATAATACATTTCCATACCCCTCAATACAAGCACATTCTCCTTTAACTGTTAAATAACGATGATAGATATTCGGATCTCCACAATCTACACAATCACTCATAGTGGTTCCCTTGCATGCATAACATGTTTTATGGCATCCTTGAATAAAAGAAAATCTAAACTTTTGCATACTAACGGTCTGCCATCCGTTCTAGTTTTGTCAAAAAACTCAAAGAACAAGGTTTGACAAACGCAAGAAGTCCCTACCAATTCTCTTCCATAAAAGCTATCGCAATGAGTACAAGAAAACGGAGTAGGATCGCAAAGTTAACAATACAATGTAGTACAACTTTTACAGGTTCCATAATAATCCCCTTAGCTTCCTTTAATGTTGCATTCACATTCACCTGCACTTGTTAGATATTTCCCCATCCCATCATTGCAGACAGTACAAATGTTTGGGTCATCTAATTAACAATATAAGCAGTGCTTTTTAACACAAGTCAAAACTACACATGCAGAATTCACCAAAACATATCCAGGACGACAATATAAGCATCCCGATTCATTGCATATTGGACAGTTCTTTCTTTTATTGCAACCTTGGTTTATCATTCAATCTATTACTTGAGCATTAATTAAACATGGTATCCCAAAAATAACCAAACAGACATTCCAAACATTTAGTACCTGTGAGAGTTCCTGCCCATCATATACCAGTTCTTAGTTATTACAATTCTTCTCCCCCAAGCATTAGTTTTTTATTAAGACATAAGGGTAGAGACACACCAAGCATGTTTCAGTTTATGTAGTCGAATCTATATCGCATTTTGAACAATATGTTATTTTACAAACTTAAATTTCATGAATTTTTACAAACGCAGATTGTACCCAATTAAAAAGCTCCATCTTCCATGCATGGAAGCTCATAAACAACATTAGTTGTGAGGTCCATATAGCATGAACTATAAGGTATACAACCTAAATTACTCAGGACAAATTACTTTGAGAGCAAGTTTAATCATATTCACTTTTCTTTCCATATCCTGGATAACAGAGTGCGCAAGTACCATCAAGATTTTGCTATTAACATTCTAAGTAATAATTATTTAATTACTTGATGTTAGTTTAGTAGATGTAGTATTGTATTTTTCACAATTCTCCCCATAGTAATTGTCCTGGCAATATAAGCATTTATAAATTCCACTCTTAATTAAAGCCAAATAACAACGAATTTTATCTTCAGTAGTTTCGTCTAATTTATCATCTTAA
The DNA here is from genome assembly GCF_000165425.1 of Paramecium tetraurelia. Classification (NCBI taxonomy): domain Eukaryota; phylum Ciliophora; class Oligohymenophorea; order Peniculida; family Parameciidae; genus Paramecium; species Paramecium tetraurelia. The sequence goes on from NW_001799024.1 coordinate 145,732, forward strand.
ATTATTTTACATTGACATTAAAAAAAATATTTCCCTTCTTCATTAATTGACATGACCAATTAACCTAAAGGACTGCCGCAGGTCATATAAGTTAAATATATGCTTATTTATTTTGCAATTGCGGAGGCTCCGACTTAAACATCTGGATGACAAAATAAATCGTAATAATAATTCTTCGATGTTCGCTTTATGATCGGCGTTGTAACTCCAATACATTCAGGAGATATGCCTCTTGATAAGGAAAATTTTACTTATGCAATAATATGGATAAATCGGAAAAAAGAAATGTTATGCCTAACCTTGATTACAAATAACTCCATCATAAATGTCACCTAATTCAATTTACATTCGGAATGCTATTACGAAATTCATGAATCCTAATATAACAGTCCCTTTAATGAATTAGTTAACCATAGATTTTATAATTTAATTAAACATCTTTTATATTCACAATAATATGATTTCCGACTCTCCAATATTTTTGCCAGGTCTAATATATCAATAAATTAATAGAATCATAGACAAACACTTTTTGCATTTTCTATAGTTAATTTAAATTGTCATTAAATCATTACTTAGCCAATTTTAAGGGTCCCACCATTTTTAATCAAAATTTATAGTTTTAAACATTATAATTTTATAGATTTACAATAAACATTTTATATTTCTAAAAATAATTATTTGTTTATTTAAAATTTAAAATTTAAAAACACATTTTTATTTATAGTAACTATTGCAGATTTATTTCAAACTTAAAGCAAATTTAATACTATTTCCAAAAATCAACTTAACTTATTTCTATAATTTCTACAAATAAGTTTAGATTACATTCTTTGCAAAAAGAAACTTAATTTATTCACATAATAGATTTAAATGATCGGATTTTTTAACTAATTTCTATAAAATAGAATTTTATTGTCATCATATCCTATCCAAGAACCTTAATAGAAATTCTAAGATCCATTTAATTGATCTATTCAATTCATTTACAATTTTGATATGATAACCTTCACATTTTATTACTAATTTGAATTCATTTTCAAAATGGAGGGTAATGTGGTAGAATTGTTGAATTTATGATTGATTTTAATTTTTTTTCAAATGCACTTTTAGATAAAAGCGCACAAATGCAGTAGTATTTGTATTTAAATATTAAATTAAGCAAAGAATGCAGGTTGTCAATGTGTCGAATAAACAAATCAAGAACTTTAACTTGGAAACAATTGTAATGAATGTATGATTATGATTTAGAATGCTGTCTATGATACACACCTAAATTATGCAAAAACTAGATCAATCAATTGCAGTCACAATTTATTGGGATCAACAGATGGGTTTTCTTAATTTCAATGTCTCTACAACTTGGATATGAGTCATAATCGTATTAATTAGTTCTTCCAATTGACTTCATCTTTGGTCGAAATAAATTTGGCTCACAATCTGTTGGGGAGTGTGTTTGATGATTTTCAGAAATCTCTAAAGTCACAAGGTACTCGTTTATACGTAGGGTCATTCTTATCAAATTTGAAGAACTTGAAAATCATTGATCTCAGTTATAATAACATTTCATCGATCAGTTCCAACATATTTGATAACAACACTCAACTTCGTAAAATAAACCTCAGCAACAATCAACTGGCATGTGCCTTGTGGTGTTTTACCAAACTGGAAAATCTGGAGATGTAATATACTAAATATCATAATAGAATTGATGTCGGACATAATTAATTAAATATTAACGATTTAAAGCCATTAGAGAAAATAAGATTGGAGAGTTTGAATCTTAGATTCAATCCATTAGAGAACACGGACAAATGTGAAGAGAAATTGATGAAGCATCTACTCTACACTCGAAGGATCGAATTGTCATACACTCAATTGGAACAATAGATAATTATGAATTCCAAACAGAGTTCCAAGTTGGATCAAAGCGTCAATAGCAATGACTCTATACAATAACAAGCAACTGAGAGATCAACTATGAGTCGTTTAAGCAAAGTCAGCAACAGACTTGCAAGACCCAAAACACCTTAGAATACCAAGAATGAGACATACTAAATAAATAGAACTCCAGTCAAGGCATAGAATCTGCAGGAAGTGAAGAAATCTAAGGGGGAGTTGAAAAAGAATATAAGCATTACTCCAAAGAAAAACAATCAAACACCTAAGTAATAACGATAGGTCTGTATGAAAACAGTGGATCAACACGATGAATAGATTAAGCAAAGAGATTCATATTAGTAATAGAAATCAACAACAAAAATACCGGCTTTGAATTTACAAATGCTAAAAGTGACTCCATTTTAATTAAGTGAAGTTGGTTCTGAAAGGGAAGATTTTCCTATGTTATTTGAAGAAGATGACGAGAAGTAACTACTTGAAGAATTGAGACTTTTGGGGGAAGTTGTGAAGTAGAAGAAGCAACATGAAGTTAGTATTGAAAGACAAATAACAATGAACAAAAATATAATTTCATTGATGAAGATTATGATCAAAGGAAGTATCTGAATTTGTATATTCATAAGTTTATTTGTATGATGTTAACGAGTACAACAAGGGATTCGATGAAATGATGACAGAATTGTAAAAGGAATTAGAATCGAAGAATCCATAATTCTAAGATCTGAAACTTAAATTGATGAGATTCAATAAGGAACATTACGAATTAAATAAAATGTATTATAGTTTAGAGTAATCTGAAAGAGTGGTTGATAATATCAAGCAATAATTAATTTGAATTACTAAAATTATGGTTATTACATCTATCTTGGTTGTTCTTGTTTTAATTATTACTTAAATGACTTTAGGATCTCTTATGTCTTCTCAATCATAACGCTTATCAAATCTGATTCAGTTGTCTGATTTGTGTTTTTGACTTTGCTTTTCTCTAATTGTTTTTTGTGCTGAATATATTTTTGCAATCCTTAGATAAAAGGGTTCAAGTATACATAAGCAGAATCCCCTCTCTAGATATCTTTGATCTACACCCATCTTTTATAATTAGAGTATAATTTACTAGATGGATCCAATTTCATAACGAGTGCTTGTCGTGAACTTATGATCCTCACTCACTCCACAAATTATATACATCCTTTGAGGTTATCCAGTATCTTCACAAACAAATTCTAAGTAATCCTAATGAATAACAAATTCAAATACTTTTTCGCTAATCTTCTTAGAAATATCGTAGCCTACCTCTTCCCACACCTCTCTTATTGCACATTCAACACCTGACTCATTCTTATTAACCTTCCCTTTTGGAAAGCTGTACACTGTTTGATTGTAATTCATAACTAGTAACACACAATCCAAAGTTTCATTCAGCAATATGGCTCCATATAAGGGAATATGCTTTTGATATTGCTTGAATTGTTTAAGGTAGCTTTGGTTATTTAGATATTTTACTGTTTAAGGTTTCCTCTTATTTCATTATATTCGGATAATGGATTCAAAAGCCAAGAATAAAATTCTGTTTATGACATCTTATCTTCCGGATTCAAGAAATCTAAATAGTACCAATAGGCATTTTATAAATGGAAAAATAATCTGTCAGGCTTCTTTTCCTCTTAATCCAAATTCACGATAAATCTACATAATAAACTCTCCCTGGTTTGATCCATTATTTATATTTATTATTATTTTATTAATGCAATAATATCAATCGCAACCAGCATTTAATCCTAAACATTTGTTTACGATGAAAAAGTATTTCAATGGGTATGTTCAATAAAACAGATTTTTCCACAAAAAAACTGAAACCAAGTCAGACAATGGAAGTGAGGTATTTAAAGAAATCTAATAACTACCCTAAATCGTATAAAGAATAGATAGAAGAATTGAGAATGTGAATTATAAATATAAAAGTGCTCCCATGATAGAAAAGAAGAAGCAGAACTCACGCAAACTCTCTTTCCCAGTACTCAAGTATTCTCCGACCGAGAATAAGTTACAATTGTAGAAGATAAAAGACTTGATTGAATAGCACACGTCACGTGTAATTGTTAAAGATGACATGCTTAAACATATGGTTGGTTATAGCAAGATTTCGTAGATGATTATTTGATTATGAATCATAATACTCTAATACACTCTTTTCTTTTTATTTCTATTTAATTTCATCCACAATTCAAAAAGGCAGTCTTCCTTTATTTGAAGTTGGAGTTTAAATTATTAATAGATAAGCATATATAATTTTTAGGTAAAATTTTTATCTCAATAATTCCTATTAACTTTTAATACTCCTAAGAATTATTATTAATCAAGGCTATGGAAATGGTGACTCTTCTGTTCTCCTTTAATCAAATAATATATTTAGGATAAATATTTTACTAAAGAGAATTATTAATTAAATAATGGTTAATTTCGATTAACTCTTAGAGGAATCATTAAAAATGGGTTCTTTTTAGAAAAAGTCTCTATTAGTTGTTTCGTTGATAGACTTCTCAGATGGGGTTGAGAAGACTATCATTGGTATTATGTTAACTATATTATCACATGAATGGAAATTGGATTAAAGTGAAGTTTCCAATTTGGCAAGCATTTATTTTATAGGAATCGTAGGTGGCACTATGTTTTGTGCATTCAACACCGATACAATTGGAAGATAAAGAACATTAATGTTGAGTAGTATGATTGGCTTCGTTTGTATGCTATGGATGAGCTTAGCATAAACATATTTAGAAATGTTCTTACTGCGATTAGGATTTGGTTTTATTTTTGGAACAACCATACCTTTGGGACACATTGTTATAACAGAGATAATCCCAGCAAATATCCGGGGGTCAGTTATGACATTTATTGCATCCGTGTTTATAGTAGGCAAGATTTATTGCACTTTCTTATGCATGGCTTTATTACAAGGATTTGATGAAGGACATTGGAGAATATTAGTGGCATTAAATTCATTACCTTTACTAATATGCTGCATAGGATCTGTAATGTACTTAAGAGAGTCACCCAGGTATTATTTAGTTAAATAATAATATCAATAAGCATTTGAAGAAATAGAGTTGATTGCTTTGCAAAATAATTCTACGAACTTTTAATTAACAAATAATATGAAAGAAGGTTTGATAGAAAACTCATAATAAATAATAAGGTCAGAGACCAATTTTAAATAACTGTTTAAAGGTAAGTATGAAGGATTCACTATTAGAATGTGGGTGGTTTTCATTTTGACTTCCTTTATAGAGTGCTCTCTTTATATTCTAATGCCTTTTTGGTTGCATCAACACAATAAAGGATTTGAAATCATCTTATTTATGATGATATCTGAACTGTTTGCCAATATGTGTATTTACAAAGTTATCGACAGTAAGATCTTTGGGGGTAGACAGAAGCTTGTGATATATATAGCATTGATAATTGGTGTGATCTCATTGATCACTTATATATAAGGAGAGGAATTATTAGTTTTTGGAATGACAACAATCTCATTTTTTTTGAAGATGATGTTCACAACTGAGATGGTTATAATGAATGAGAATTATACAACTTAATTTAGATCAATGGGAGTAGGATTAACTTAAACAGTTGGTAAATTTACAGGAGCAGTAATTCCATTTATTATATTTCCAATATTCTAAATAAACCCATTCTTGCCATTCCTGCTATATTTCATTTGCATGTTAATCTAAGCTATTTTTGCCTACCAATTTCCCTTTGATATGACGCAAGTACAATTGGACTGCGTAAAAGTATTTTCTTGACTAAAATTATTATATATATATAATGTTTTCAGAAATAATACCTTCATTAATGGATTATTCCCAACATCTGGATCGTACCATAAAGGAATTGTAATAACAAATATTGTAAATGGAAACTATAACCAATAAGACTAACTCACATAAAAGACCACTTGAGATGAAATATTTATCTCACAAATCTTCTGTTCCATCTACTCTCCCTGACATTAACAATGATATTGATAAAATCCTATAAACAGCTGAACAATTTTTAACAGATCCCAATAAAACATAAATTGAACCTAAGAAATAAGAAAAGCAAGATTTTGAATAACCAAAAAGGAAATTAGAATCATTCAAATAGCCAAGCAACAAAAAATAAATTCTCTCTCGTAAAGTAAGTCAGAAAAAGTTATCACCTTCTAAATTGTCAATGCACAAACGATCTGGATCTTTATACAAATAAGAGGTGACACCAAAAGTTACTTAGGTTCAACCAAAGTTTGCTATGCAATAAAGGGAATCCACCAAATCATTCAAAGATCAAAGCCGATTAATCAAGCAATCACCAACTAAATCAATTCATGAGAAAAATTCAATCCTTATTGAAGATTAAAGTAAAGCCAAACCGCCTATTCCTTCTGTTCAGCCAGTTCGAAAATAACCTTCATAGCCTTATTTATAATTGCAACCCATTCCTTAATAACAGTAATAGCAACAGAATTTGAATTCCTCATACACACAAGCACAGACAAATAATAATAAGATGGAGAACAACTAACAACAATAATAAAATGCATTGAAGAAGTTTGATTTCAATGGGTACAAAGAATTGAGCAGATTGAAACGAATGAAGGATGCCATTTTTGTTGAATATCAATAAAGCTACACATATTTTAGAGAAAAAGAATAAAAAGCGAGGGCTAGGTTTCTTACTAAATTCCATTAGCATATGAATGAGAGAAAGAAGTTGCTATAATAATCTGCTTACGGAGATAAGCAAACCTTCTTCCTTCCTTAGTGATCAAATCCATCCATAATTCTTTTCTTTTATAGAAGAACAATTGACCATCGGGTAACCAAAAACTCTTCTGATCCTTAAATATTGTGAATAAGTTCAAAAAACCATTGATTCTATTGAAGTAAGACTATTTTCTATATTCAGTTTGATGATGAACTACTAAAGAACCTTAAGAGAGCCAATAAATAAAACATTTCCAAGATATCCTTAACAGAATTGGTCGAAGTCTTTAAATTATGGAGTCAAGTCTAAATCATTAGATAAAATTATCAACAACTCACACAATTTATTCAACCTATACCAGAATTAACTTATGACTTGATTTAGTGGATTTGTTTAAGACCTAAAGTTATCAAGAAGGACAAATAGCAAGTACAATTAAGCCAGAAGGTCATTCGTTATAATCAATTTGCCACATCTTAGGAGGAAGCTCTTGAAACCAACAAACTGATTATTAAAGAAGAGATCTTTCGATTTCTGTGGGATATTATTCAAAAATTGGTATTCTCATAATCGCAACTTGAAACTTCAATGGCTTTATTCAAATCCATTCTCAAATTCCTCACTAAAAACAATTGTAGTGTATATGTGTATAAGAATTCAGATTTATTTATATGACATTAATATAATAAATGCATAATTAATTACTAACTAATAGATGTAATTTCAAAACTGATCGCATTTCCAAAATCCTGTCAGCCTACACTGTGGAAAGTGAAAAGCATAATCAACAGAGTTTTCGAATGTTGAGCTAGAAAATCAAGAGTAAAGTATAAATCTCAGATATAAAAAGATAGGAAATTAAATCAGCGATCATCAAACTCTCTACCCTAAACCAGATATCAAAGACTCTAAAATAGAAATCTCTAAATTTTTTAGTGACCATAAAAAAACTCAGATCTAAATCAATGTTAAAGATTTACTCATGCATAAAAGTTAAATGCAAAAATCACTATCCAAAAAATCCAGAGATTCCAATCAACGATAAAATGAAATCATCGAAAAATTGAATAAGACATAGAACGAAATCTATAAGAATTACATTGCCAAAAGAGATTCTAATGGATCAAAAACTTATAGAGACTCAAGTAATTTCAGCCTCTTTACTTAGGGGATTTGGATATCCGTATCAAGTTGAATGATAAAAGTACTCAATCCCAACAAGCCTTACTCTAAACACTCATCAATAAGAGCAATGAAAAAAAGTCAGTTGAACCAAGGGATTCCCCAGATCTATGTTATACCCCATCACATAACATGCTTCAATCTACCTTCTAAAATAGCTTGCTTATACGATCAGGAAGCTAAGGCAATGTGGCCAGCACCTCGAAATTAAATAATAAAATACAAGATTCAAAACTTAAAAAAATAAAAAACTATCTTGAATAAGCTAAAACCCATCGACCAATCGCAGATTATTATAAACTGAGTCAAGAAATTGATAAGGTCAAAAAAGGCAAATTAGTTTAAGTGGAAAGAAATAAACTTCTATCCCTCCTAAAAATAGCATATCGAGCTAAATCTAAAATAGATTAATTTAATGAATATCTGAAAAAATAAGAAAAAATTTCAACTTTAATTTAGAGTTTCTTAATAAATGAGTGTACCTATTTATTTTTATATTAGTATTAACTGAAAATAGCATTGAATCAATCTTATCTTTGGAATGAATTTTCTATTTTTATTCATTAATAATGACAATACTAGTTTATAACAATAAACTGATTGAATTATCTACTCTATGCATTCTAATAGTTATTTAGAATTTTTTTTTTCCAAAATTATGATAAAGACAACTTTATTAAATATAAGTCAAATAATTTCTAGGGTGTAAAAAAATAATATTCTTAAACAAAAAAAATGTTTATCCACAAAAGCACTTAGAAAAGAAATAAAATAAAATAAGCATAAGGATTATATATTTGGTGTCAAAGTTTCAATATTATTATGACGAACATTGATATCAGTATATTATTATATAAAATAAAGGAATAAGGAATATCTTGAGATTGGTCATCAAATTAGATTCAAATATTCTTCTATCGTTTTTCCGATTATTATTATATTATACCCTTGATGGGAATATGAAAACAATGGCATAATTTCAGTGCCAGTTTGAATAATAGGTGAAGGTTATCAGATAAATTTCAAATTTTGGAAATTTTAATTTAGATTGTATAACTTTATATTCTATATGAATAGATATTTTATTATATTCAATAATATTCTTGATATAAATTTATCCACTATAGTATTAATGATGAATTCTTTGTATCGTCTTTCAAAAAATATTAAAATATTTGCTTATATATCTTAGATGATCGATCTATGCATTTCTAGTTCCATATTAAATAACTTAAAATACTCTTTATTACACATCAAACAATTGATAGGATTGAGTCAATTGTGATAAAATATATCGAGATTTTTGCCAGAAAAAATGCTATTACTTATCTTATGTTGATATACTTTTTCTAGATCATTATGCCCTTGTGCATATATTTAAATAAAGAACAGACTAACCTTGAAGGATTTTCAATAAACTACTCTTATACAAAAATATCTAATTATTATTATTCAATGTATACAATATAATTTTAAAAATCTTATTGTCATTTGAAATAATGGAGTTCTTTAAAAAATTTTACAATTTTATAAACTGTGGTAATGAGGGTCATAATATTTAATTCAACTTAAAGTTTCCTTTTTCAAGAATGAAATTCGCCAAGTTAAATACTTTCTTCAAGTTTAATCTTGATCTTAACAATAAACATTGAATAGTCGTTATCATCCTCAATTTCTTCCAGATAAATAATTTAACTTTTAGGTTTTTATTAAAATGCTATTATTTTGGTGTTTCAATTTAAATCTTTTGCTAAGTTTACTCAATTAGACGCTTATTTGATTAAGCCATTTAGATTTATACTCTATTTATGGATAAGCCTAATTATTTCGAAATATAATTTTTCATTTATGTTTTACAGAATTTTCATTTATTAGGTTATTTATTTTTGTATTTGATTTTGATTTCCTATTAATTGAATTTAGTATTTCTTGTTGGATAGATGAAACCTAATGTTACATATTTTTTTTTATTATTATCTCCATTAGAATTTTTGTCTCTTTCATTCTTATGATTTCTTCTTCATTAAAATCTAAGATTTTAAGAAAAATTAAAGTTTCTTTTACCAGAAAGATATATATAACTTTTAATGGTAAAATATAATTAACCTATGAAGAACTCTGCTCACAACTATAAATTCAAACTTATTTCGTCATCGAACACTCGCCTAAAGTTTTTAATTCAAAGTAGGACTCTACAAATTCATTAAGTCTGTTCAACATGCAGGTTGAAGCTCCTCCATTGTTTCATTTTTAAAGGGTATCAATTATCATATCTTCTTATTTGCTGATATATCTTCAAAAATAAATATAGAAGCATCAATTTGAAGAACAATTGAATTGTGATGAATGGCTGATTTTTAATAATTAAAAATATACAATATAAAAGAATAATCATTTACACTATTTATATTCTTAAAAGAATTACGAAGACCAAGTTGATTTGAGTACAATTCTATGATTTTATATAACATTAAAATATTTTATTATTTGTTTTCAAACAATCCTTCTCTAACTTATATAGCACTTCAAAGTTTAACCATTTTATATTTGATATTCCTGGAAAGAACATTCGTGTTGGCATAGCACTCCATTCGAATAAACTATTATTTCTCCTTGTTCGTTTCCAAGACTAATACGGATTTTATCAATTAAATCTAACAACAAAGAATTAGGGTTATAACAGGCCTTAAATGATCTTGATGATTGTGGGAATTCTAAATCTACTGTGATTTCTGGATTCAATATATTTTTATTTGATAGACCCTTTGGTTGAATTGCTGTAGTTTCTTGTATTTTCATTTCACTTTTGAACAAAGCTTAATCAATCTGGAAATGTAATTTTTCTTTTTCCTTTTAAGGGTATTATATATCTGGAGATTAATCAAAGTTTTCTTCTAATTCTAAAATCTTACTTATTTTTTTGCTCTCTATCAGTATTTTTTCAACTGATTCAGTCAAGCACTTCTTCAGGTCATTTAATAGATTGAGTAATTCTCTTAACTCTTTATCTTTATTCCTTAAGGAATCCTTTTGATCAAGTAGTTATAAATAGCAGCTGATTTAAGTGTTGCTTAAGTTTATAACCTCCATATCACTACAACCCGATAAATTGTTTTAAATACTATCTACTTATTCATACGTCTGTTTATTTTAGCTAATGGCTTTACTCATTTTGCTTTTATATTGTAAATCAATTTCATTTAGTGTTTCCAATAATTAAGTTTGTAAATTTTTCATTGTTAACAATTGTTTTAGAAGCTTTCCGACTTAAGTATTTAAATCATTTATGGAAATAACATCATCCTTATTTATTGAGTTTTCTTCAAGGAAGCATTTTAGGCACATTTTTAGTTTCTTATAAAGTTGAGGTTTCTTACAAATCATAGTTATTAATTCTTACAGGAAAGTGATTAGTTAATCATTGGATACAATAAATTTTAGTTAATAATAAAAATGTATTAAAATGGATTTATCATTTTTTGCTTAATTAGGAATTATTTATTTTATCTTGGTTTTTGTTTTAAGATATATTATTTATGGACTTATCAAGATCTTATTTTTAAATGTTGGCATTATCTTTTTGCATTTTTAGTAAAGCTGATTAATTTTCTTCTTATTCCTCTTCAGGTACAAGACTCAAACCTCTATCAACTTGTTTGCTTCCAGGAGCTTATTAATCTATTTCATCCAATCTTGCCATAATTTAATCTTTCAAACCAGGTTTAAGATTTCCCTACTTTATTTGTTCCACCTGATAAATAGCCAACAAGGATTATATAGGCTAGATTAGAGATAGTATCAAATGTTCTTTAGGAGTTTGGATATGATTAGAGATAATTTAATCATCAAGATATTTTCTTCATTTTAGCAACTCCTTGTTTATTTCATTAGGCGAATGAAATTAGACTTTTAAGTATTGAAGTTATAGCAGCTTTATATCAATTTGTTGGAGTAGAAATCAGAACTATGGTTGATGCTATTGAAAATCTTAAACCTGGTTTGAAAGATTAAATTATGGCAAGATTGGATGAAATAGATTAATAAGCTCCTGAAGCAAACAAGTTGATAGAGGTCTGAGTCTTGTACCTGAAGAGGAATAGGAAGAAAATTAATCAGCTTTACTAAAAAAGCAAAAAGATAATGCCAACATTTAAGAATAAGATCTTGATAAGTCCATAAATAATATATCTTAAGACAAAAACTAAGATAAAATAAATGATTCCTAATTAAGCAAAAGATGATAAATCCATTTTAATACATTTTTATTATTAACTAAGATTATTATGACAATAATTAATGAGCAACTCATAGTAAATGTTCTGTCAAGATCATAAAAACTAATAAATTACAGCAATTTGTAAAATTCCTCGATCTAATGGTAAAACAAAAATGTGCCAAAGATGCCTTGTAAATGATCGCAGTATCAAAGAGGGAGATATTATCTTCATTAATGAATTTGAAACTGAGATAGAAAGTTTGAGATCAGCTTTAGAAACAATACAAAATACACAATTATGATAATTGGAAATATTAAATGAGATACATTAATCATAAGATAGATTAAGGTAAGTCATCCTTCTTATGAGACAGAAAAAACATTCTTTAGATAATTTTGTACAAAGATCTTTAAGTTCTTTGTAAATAGAAAGCATTAACTTAAGTGACAATGAAGTAAGTGATTTTATGTAACTATTTAATCCAACAGGAATTGTTAAGAAGTATAAATCTAGAGTTATAAGAATCTCTCAATCCATTAAGAGATTTAAGAACACGTTTAAACTAATAATGTGAAAGGATTCTATAAGACATCTAATCAATAAATCAGATTCTAAATGAAGAAGAATCAATCTTCTCAGAAAATTAATAAGAAAATTAACATCAGGAACATCAGAATCATGACCTTAATTCATATGTGTCTATGAGTATGTCTTAAGGTTTTATATTATTATAATAATAGGTTATTAAAGCCGAATTAAAAGTTCATTACTGGAATCATACAAACAAGTCATTTAGAATTCATAATAATAACGCGAGGAGCTATGTTAAATTCTTCCTGAATAATTAAGATGCTAATATAATTAAACTTTAACAATAATTTTAGTTTTCGATCATTTGGTAAACGCATATGAAATTGAAATTGATTCACAAGCGTCTATAGGAGATTTAGCTCAAGAATTCAAAATTGTTCTTAATCATCAAAAAGAAATACTTTTTTCTTTTGAAGGCAATATTTTAGAAGAGGAATTTACGTTTCAATAACTAAATATTTAAAATGGTTATACCCTCTAAGCTTAACTAATTTATTGAAAATAAAACATAAATATTATAAACATAATTTTTTAATTGTATTATTGTCTTCTAACAAAATTTTTTGAAATTGTTTGAAATCTATAAAATTATTATGTTTATAAAAAGTTAAGTATTTTTCTTGAAAATTTTGCTAGCCCAATTAGAAGACTTCTAATATGTTATAGATATAAAACTATGTAAAAGCATAATATCAAAATAAAGTATATTTGTCATATGTTCTTATATATAATAGTGTTGCCAATACTTTTCAGAATATATTATATATAGCAACATTACCAAACTTAAATTTAATATATAATAAAATATTTTGTTATAATATTGTTGAATTATTTCATACTCTTTATTTTAGATAACAGATTACAACCTGACTGTTTGAAATATATTATTGTTGAAAAGTTCTTTCTAACAGTAGAATAATCTCATTATGGTACATTATTATTTTTGGTAAATAATTTCTAATTCATTTGAATTCTTTTCACAAGCTTTCCTATTGAAAGTTATGAATCCAATTAAATATTAATTTCTCTTTTTTACATAGTGGAATTTAAAAGTTATTTCAATTTGTGAATTTGTTAGATTCTGATTTATTAATCTCTTGGTTAAGGTTAAGCCGAATTTAAATAATTATATTTAACTTCCTAATTGATTTTAAATATCTCCTTCACTGGCGTTTGAATAATCTTGTATTTCTAATTAGGAAGTTTCTGATAAGATCTAATACGATATGTTTAACTTATATCTATGTTTTCAAAATGACCTAATATAATAATTAAATAAAACTTCTTATCATATTATCATCTAGGAATATAACAGGATTCTATTAAGTAAAATTTGATTCTTAGAATGATCCTATCTCTTATTTGTACTAATTTGATTGAAATTCTAGGAAAGGTTAACTATTTTTTTATGGTGAAGATTAACTGTAGCTCGAATTATCCCTTATGATAATATTCTTATTAATTTTCTTATTAAATGGATTTTTCTTCATTAAGAATCTGATCTATTGATTAGATGAATAGAGAAATTTTCACATCATGTTCTTAAATCTTTTAATGGATCGAGAGATTTTATAACCATAGAATTATATTTCGTAACAATTCCTGTTGATTAAATAGTTCCATAAAATCACTACTTCATTGTCGCTAAAGCAATGCTCTCTTATTAAAAAGATTTCTTTACATTAAGTTTAAGAGAGGAGAAAATATAAATAATAGAAAGTGGACTAATAGTAAAGTTCCTATAATCTTTATGAGAAACATGAAAACGATCTCAGAATTTACTAAATTGTCTCATAAACTCCAGCTCAAAATGAGCAATTAATTATTAATTAATATATTTCAGTTTATAGTGAGTGGAAAGCCTACATTAAGAAAAGATTAGTTATGAAGGATAATCTGAATACTCCTATATTTTTAAAGTAAATTTCATATAAAATTGGATTAAAAAATCATATGATAAGTGCTAGTTATTTTTTCTAATCACTAAAATATTATCCTTAGAATTTTTGCAAAAATCTAAACTCCAAAGAGAAAATTTGTTAACTCTCAAAAACACACGAAAAGTTAGTTCCCTTTAAGACATTCTTAAAACAATTACCGCAAGGCAAAAGCCTGAAGTTTCTTTATTTTCTCAGTGATACCGAATCCTCAGCATATGCTAATAATTCGAACGAAATTTCTTTTTCTATAATTAAGTCTTTAAAGAAACTCAAGAAGATAAATATTAAATACGGCTAGTGATATTAATAACTCTTAAGTAACACCAGTTTTTTGAAACAGGTTTCTTCCTCAATTATTAGAGACATATAAGATATCCAGAGCTCATTTTTTATTGGTATTTCTTTTAATCATATAACAAATGGCTTCTATAATTTTATAAAGAACTTTAACGATTTAAGAATTTCAAATGAACTAATTATTCTTAATAGAATAAATTTTATAATTTTATAAGATGTTATTTTTCACCCTCAATAATAAATAACTTAGATATTAATAATTTTCACAACAAATTATTATTAATATTGGCAAGAAATATTTCCAAGACTTCAACAATTCCAAACAATTTTGTTAGAGGACAATAATACAATTAAAAAATTATGTTTTCAAAATATTTATGTTTTATTTTCAATATTTTAGCTAACCCTAGAGAGTAAAACCATTTGAAATATTTAATTATTTCAAGGATTTTTCCTCATTTAAAATGTTATTTTTGTACAAAAATATTATTTCCTTTTGATGATTAAGAACAATTTTGAATTCCTGAGCTAATTCTCCTATGGTCAAATATGGATCAACTTCAACTTCAAAGATATTTGCCAAAATATCGAAATTTAAATTTATTAAGATGTTTTCATTTAATTCTCTTCCTGATTACCTTTTTAAAATAATTTAGGATGATATTGAATTTACAAACATCTACGTATTAAAAAGAGATTCATTGATTTAATATTAATAGTTTTAAATGATTTTTTAGAATGATTCCGCTACAGGACTTTCGGCTCGACTATTAGAGAAGTAATAACTTTCGGGATTAGCTATTATTATAATAATATAAAACCTAAAGACACATATGAATTAAGGTCATGATTCTGATGTTCCTGATGTTAATTTTCTTATTAATTTTCTGAGAAGATTGATTCTTCTTCATTTAGAATCTGATTTATTGATTAGATGTCTTATAGAATTTTTTCACATTATTAGTTTAAACGTGTTCTTAAATCTTTTAATGGATTGAGAGATTTTTATAACTCTAGATTTATACTTCTTAACAATTCCTGTTGATTAAATAGTTACATAAAATCACTTACTTCATTGTCACTTAAGTTAATGCTTTCTATTTACAAAGAACTTAAAGATCTTTGTATAAAATTATCTAAAGAATGTTTTTTCTGTCTCATAAGAAGGATGACTTACCTTAATCTATCTTATGATTAATGTATTTCATTTAATATTTCCAATTATTATAATTGTGTATTTTGTATTGTTTCTAAAGCTGATTTCAAACTTTCTATCTCAGTTTCAAATTCATTAATGAAGATAATATCTCCCTCTTTGATACTGCGATCATTTACAAGGCATTTTTGGCACATTTTTGTTTTACCATTAGATCGAGGAATTTTACAAATTGCTGTAATTTATTAGTTTTTATGATCTTGACAGAACATTTACTATGAGTTGCTCATTAATTATTGTTATAATAATTTTAGTTAATAATAAAAATGTATTAAAATGGATTTATCATTTTTTGCTTAATTAGGAATTATTTATTTTATCTTAGTTTTTGTTTTAAGATATATTATTTATGGACTTATCAAGATCTTATTTTTAAATGTTGGCATTATCTTTTTGCTTTTTTAGTAAAGCTGATTAATTTTCTTCCTATTCCTCTTCAGGTACAAGACTCAGACCTCTATCAACTTGTTTGCTTCCAGGAGCTTATTAATCTATTTCATCCAATCTTGCCATAATTTAATCTTTCAAACCAGGTTTAAGATTTTCAATAGCATCAACCATAGTTCTGATTTCTACTCCAACAAATTGATATAAAGCTGCTATAACTTCAATACTTAAAAGTCTAATTTCATTCGCCTAATGAAATAAACAAGGAGTTGCTAAAATGAAGAAAATATCTTGATGATTAAATTATCTCTAATCATATCCAAACTCCTAAAGAACATTTGATACTATCTCTAATCTAGCCTATATAATCCTTGTTGGCTATTTATCAGGTGGAACAAATAAAGTAGGGAAATTTGGATCCATGACCATTTTATCAAAGCAGCATTAAACCTATATTATCATAAACTTAATACAAGCATTCCAAGATTTGCAGCAGGATGTCTGTAGATACTTAAAAGGGTGTGTAAACTAATATCTCTGGCTCTGAAATTCAATTCACTTATTTTTTCTATAAGAATAGGAGTGAATTCTTTCAAGACTTTATTAATTATTGCAGGGGATACATCAGTTCCACAAACTGGAGGTGCCAACGCAGTTGATAATATTTTTAATCCGATAAAATATATTGATAATATTTTATCCTCCATACAGATTTTAGCAAATTCCATTGCAGCAAGAAATAATTTCTTAGTTTTACCATTTTTATATTTATCTGGAAGTGGCATTTCTAAGAAATTCAATACTGCTTAAGCACAAGCTTCTCTAATTCTCCAACTATCACTATGAATACCTGTCCAAGCTTTTGCCCCAAATACTGTCAAATATCCCAATTGATGTAATCTTCTTAATATTTCCAAAGGAATATCAACCATCTTCTCTCCGGCTTATGCGAGTAAAGGATTAAGATATAATTCTAAATCAACATCTCCTTCATTAAAGGCAAAAGGATTATTGAAATTCAAGAGTGGTTCATCATCTTCTTTTTTTTCTTTCTTCTTCTTCTTTTTAATGTTTCTATCATCTCCTCCTTTTTCCCACCATGGTGTTTTATCAATTTTGTTATCAATACTTTTACCCAATTAATTTTATTCATCTTATATCATTCTTCTTCTATTTTATTCCTCTAATTCTCTTTATCTTCTTAAAGCATCAGCGTTCATTTATTCTTGCATTTCCAAATATTCCAAATGTCTCATATATTCTGCTGTTGTAGGTCTCTATAAATTAATCATTTTCTCATATCTACTAGTCTCATATAACGCATCAAAAGTGTCCCTTTTGGCCTCTAATCTTTTTAATCTATTTCTCAATTCCATTGCTCTAAGATAATCCTCCTTTGCAACACAAAAACTTAACTCCCTTTTTAATTTCCAAATTTCCTTTCCTATTTCAAAAATTAACTTCATGTCTCTTTTCAATTCCTTAAGGAATTCAAAATCCTCAACTCTTCTTGCTGAATCTCTCTTTAATTTCAAATCATTTAATGTCTCTCTAGATTCATCATCGATTGGAGCATATTAATAATTTCTGTCATCATCTTCAAACCAGTTGATCATATCTACAGGTATACCCAAATCAATCAACATCTTATCTACTTTAGCTATCATTCTATACCAATATTGTCTTTCGCACCGTAGACCTCCTCGCTCTAATCAACAATGTTATAACTCCTTGCAATTCCCCATATTTTTAACAGTGAAATTGAAACTTATCCATAAGGGTTTTAAGGAGCTCTTTTAGGATGTTCAATTATTTTTATCTTCAAGTAATTCCCGATTCCAGTTAATTTCACTTAAAGAGGTTTAACGTAAACATTCTCGCATTGCCCAGCCCTTCTATATTCAGCATCATTCCATCCACCATTTAATCCATCCCCTATATAAATGTTCATTTTTGGAATCCCTTTATCAGTTTTACTAGCTATCAATAAATGATCGACTTAAATTCTGGTATGAAATCTCAGGATTATCTCAACTGGATAGTCTGCAGTTCTGCTACATTCCCAACTTCTTTGTTATCCATATTATTAAGTTGACAGAAAGTCTGCAGGAGTATTGAAATCCTCGCTAGAACAAGCTACCACGTGAAATGGAACCCAAGTAAAATCGATTCTATTCATTTTAATAAGAGTATATTAATTATTAAGTAAATAAACAAATTCTAATTCAAAAACTCCTCACAAGGCTAAATCAACATCTGGTTATATAAAATCTTCTTTGATAAATATATTACTAACCATGCGTATTAATTTATTTTACCAATATTTCCTTATCTATATAAATTAAATCAATAAATAATAACATTATATAATATAATCCTATTCTAAATCATTTTTCTTGTGCATATAATTTTGATATAACAATTAAAAATTTAGGCAAATGAAGATTATTATACAAATTTGTTTAAATTCATAATAGGTTAAACTAATTTATTAGAATTTAAATATAAACAATTACACTTTATATATATCTAATATTTATAATATACTAAATTCAATTATTATTAACTTAAAACATCTTTCTGCCTTCATATTTATAAATTTATCAAACATTTCTTCTAAAAAGCTATGCAGTACAAAAATGCATCAAATGTACATAAGGTTCCTTTACTTGCTTAAATATTTGATGCTATTAATCTATAAATAACATAGTAACTATAATTGCTTGATATTTCAAATAAACTGTCTCCAATTTTGTTAGTAAGACCAATAGCCAGATTGAACACATAATTAGATGCATTTATATTATCGAGTTAACTAATAAACTGGACGATTTTAGTCAATAGCAGAGTGTTAAGAAATTTAGGTTAGATTTGAAGGGTATAAAAATAAAACTAATAATATGAATAAATAAGCAACACTTCTATAATATTTGTCACAATAGTAAAGGCTTGGAGTGTCTTGAATAATTAAAATACTTACTTCAGTATTCTAAATGCATTAGCAATTTCTACATTAACATTCATCTTAAATGCAGTGAGTTTGAATGGATTATATTTATCATTTTAAACTCCTATTGATATTGAAGAAATAATTCTAAATAGCCATCTAATTGAAATATTATTAAGAATGTATATATTGTTAAAATTGTATTATAATTTGGTATTGAATTTATAAAATATTGATAGAATACCAATTACGAATCAAATTAATAATTATTTATTGATTAGTATTACTAAATATTTATAGAAGGTTGATTCATCTTTGAAGAGTAAAGTAAGATTAAGTCTGTGTTGAATGTGCATCAAATATAATGCTCGCATTTTAGTCAATATCTCTTTTTATAATTTGCAAAATCTCAGCTATCAATTTTGTTATGATCTATACTTCTTAATTATAATTAACACTTTTTGTTTAATTAAGATATAAATTTACGTCAACACTATAATATAGAAAAAAAAAATATACGTAGGGTTTTGGTCTTTTTATTTAAACTTAATTTTTTTATCATATTTGTTAAATTTTTATGAAACATTCTTGATTCTTAATCTACTTGAGGAAATATTATTAAAAAATAGATAAAATCATTTATTGATTTTAAATAAATAGATAAATATTAAACCTAAAAATATCTAAATTTCAAAAATTGATTAACTCATTAAATTAATTAAAAATATAAATTCAAGACTTTGATTTTTAATCAGCCATTTCTTACTCTTTAACATCAAAACTTTCATTATATGGAGCAGTTGAATCGACAATCTTTTTCTTCCAAGCCAAAAAGGATAGTTTGTGGCCCCATTTTTTGAAGCAGACATACATAAAAATAATGAGCCATACAATAATTACAAATAGAACATAAATTGCAATAGTGTAATATGCATATGCGTAATAGTTCCCTGCAATCTAAGAAATATTATTATATTTACCTCAGTAGTTGTAAATGTGAATGAATGGGTAATATTACAGAGTGTAAATTATTATTGCCAAACATTAGGTGTTTCTTCCTTTCCTTTACAGTTGGTTGAATTCAATAAGACAATATACTGATTGACTTCAGCATCCTCAAATTTGCATTCTACAATAGGATGATTCATTTTTATTGTCATAAATTTGAACTCATATCTTGCAATACCTACTAACAAACGAATGTTCAGAGTATTTTGTTCCTCATATGAATATTCTTTAAGTTTAAACAAATCTGGATCCTAGAAGGATGTGTGAGATAGGAGCTTTTCATCCAGAAAACCTAATAATGGATTTAAAGAAATACCTGAATAAATGGAGTGTTGAACAATTTTGTGTCCATCATCTCCGATTAAAACTGCATAGTACTCGAATACGTTGACATCATTTATAGTCATTTCATCTATGTAGTAATTGTTGAAAAAGTAATCAGCATTTTAAAAATCAACAAAGACTTCAACTGCGAAGTCTTGATTATTGACAGTTTTGGCAACAATAAAGAAAGTGCTTTCAAAATGATCAAAACTCTTAGTTTTAGAAATAGTTATAGTAAAAAGATGATCGACCTATCCATTTTCCAGATTATAGATTTTATAAAATCGAAGTCCTGTTTCTTTGTCTAGAACGTACAATCGATCATCTCCATTGGAATCAACATCAATAACTTATCCCTGGGGTATTTTCAATTGAATAGTTGTAATGGTGGACACAAATACGAGTTGATTATTTGAAATCTTATAGACGTCCAACCCATCGTGACCACATGCAACATAAATCAATTTGTGTTTGACATTATAATGAACATTAAAAATGAAATCCTTCTATTTGACTTCTGACTCTAATCTGAATTAAGAGAGTGCTAATTGAGTGTCAGTATTGAAACTTGCTCCACCATTAGAAGTGATAATATAGATTCTGTTTTCACCCATGTCATCGATAAGGAATGGATGATTAAATTCACCCTCTGGATCATACTTCAATAAAGAAGCAAATGATTATTATTAGCTATCCAAACTGATCCCATAATATCCTCTTTCTAGATTTATGGAGAATATTTTAAAGTCATTTCTGACTACATAAATTCTAGAAGAACTTTCAGAGGTAGCAAGATCCGTGAAATAAACATCTCTTGTAACTCCTGTCTTGTCTAGCCATAATTTTAATTAGTAAGAGATTTCTAAATTTTATTGAATGGCAAAACAACCATACTCACCTATAATATCCTCTTCTACTTTTTCAAAATCATCTAGATTGAAACTTTGACTTCCAATTTATCCATTGACTCGTTTATGCAAATCAACAGCGAAGACTCCAGGGTATCTAATAAAAATGAATCAATAATAAGTAATACGCTCCATATTGTATAGACAACTTTTCTTGAGCCTAACGAGTGTAATTACCTGGTTCGATAGTTTCATTGATATATCTGGGGGAAGGTTACTTGATTTATTTGGCTTAGATGCTAAGAATAAGGAATATACACAATAACATGTATAAAATAATAATTAATCAATGTTTTTTATTTTAATAAAATTTGGTTATCTTTTGGACATTAGGTAGTTCACTAATGGATTCTTCATCCTCTTCTTTAATTTACTCACATGGCAATATCTTTTTGAGATTGGTGCTAATCTAATCAGTAGTTTGTCCCTTCAATTGTTTACGAACAGTTGAGAATTCACTCGCCAATTCACTTTATCCATCATTAATGTCTTCAAAAGGTTTAATTTTACAATCAACTACACACCAATCAAAACAGTAAGGTCCTAATTTAATAAAGTCTTACTAGTTTTGCTGAATCCCTCTTTGCAGATCTCTTTCATTTTGGAATAATTTGGTTGCTCATCGAATCTCAACCCTTTGGAATGATCATAGATTTTCTTAAGAATGGGAGGAATGTTTATTTCTAACTAACCTGAAGCGAATTTCTGTTTGGCCTCTAGGATCTTCAAAAACTTCTCTTGTCTGGTTTGACAATTGAAATTCTGCCAAGGCAATTGACCATTATAAAGATACAGCAGGACATAACACATGGCTTCTAAATCATCTCTTCTACTTTATTCGGCACCCAAATGGGAGTTAATACTGGTGTATCTGGCTGTGCCAACCATGCCTTTATTGTCTGCCTGTTAAATGTGAATGCCTTGATTATTGTATTTAAAAACCTTAGGCATCAACAAAGGGTTTGGCTAGTCCAAAATCAATCAAATAAACTGTATGATGATCACCAAAACTACCTACCAAGAAATTTTCAGGTTTGATATCTCTATGCACGTACTTCCTTTCGTGAACAGCCTCAATTACTGAAATTAGACAATATGCCATTCTAATTATGCAGGTTTCAGAGAACTTCTCGTGAATTTATTTCTTTCTTAGTTCTTCGAGATTGCCTAAAATAATATTAACATCCATACCAGAACCATAATAGGGCATTATGATTAATTTGTAATCTTACTGTTAAATTAATTGATAAGGCTGGGGGACTTGAGGGATTCCCTTCAACTATTAGAATGTGTTGTATTCCTTAACTAACAAGGATTGTTGATTTTATTGTCTCGTATCTTTGAACTCCACTTTGCATGCATGTAAAGTGCGAGTCAAAGTATTGTAAATCTTGTAAATTTCTCCGAAACTTCCTTGGCCTGCCTTTTCCACCAATTAATACTCAATTGGCAATTCAATCAAAGGACTCACCACCTTTTTCACTGGATACTCGCTCTAGAATCTTACTCTTGGTAAAGCTGACTACATATATTATTTATATAATTAATAATGTAATCATATAACCCAGCAGTCTCTCATAAAAGAAAAGAAAGAGACATTGCTAAACTCATGATGTCTAACTATCATGTGGAACAATGTCCTCAAAACCCATATAATTTTAAAGTCAATATCAATGGGTAAAACTCCATCATTATAAAGTCCATCTGATTCTCTCTATGCCGGAGGAGTCTACACAATCAACGTTCTTCTCCCTGAACAATACCCCTACAAATCACCCAGCATTGGTTTCCTCACTAAAATATTCCACCCCAACATTGATGAAGCGTATTGATAACTCTATACTTCTAGTTCTGGATCTGTCTGTCTTGATGTCATCAATCAAGCATGGTCACCCATGTACGATCTCATGAATGTTTTTGAAGTCTTCCTCCCTTAATTACTTAACTACCCCAATCCTAGTGATCCTCTGAATCCAGATGCAGCCAGTCTTCTCATTAGAGATAAACCTAGGTATTTCCCTATCATCTACATCTAGATATGAGAAGAAAGTCAAAGATATGGTTCTTAAATATGCCACCAAGCACAATCAGGAAGTTTAAAATATAGAAATTATAAAAGAATCAAAATAGGATGATGAAGATAACGTCTCCCTCATCTCCTTAGACAATGTGTCACAACTATCAGAACACTCCTATGGACATGCTGAAATTCAAAGTTTGTTTTGAATTCTAACCATTATAAATATATTATTATTCATTTCTTAATCCATAATCTCTCTATTGATTTTACAAATTCTCAAGCAATTTATCAAAATGCAAGAGGTTCTTTCTGCATCAAAGTAATAATCGCATTCTTTTGACTAATTAGTTTATATATGCAGTATTTGTTATCCATCTTATAAATTCATCTTAGAATAGACTACCTTAAATATCAATAGTTTAATTGATCAATTTATGAGTAACTCAAATTTAACAAATATCAAAGGGTCAATCTGTTATGGCATTTATGAAATTCTATTTCTACCTTAAATTTTAACATCATGATATTGTTTAGAATGATACTGAAGTATGTGATGATCATTAAGGATAAAGTATAAACTGAAATATGAATCTCTATAATAGTTTATTTTTGATAATTATGAAATTTAACTAAAATAGTTTTTTAATTATTAAGAATATTTTTATAATATTTTTGTGTTGGAATTCAAAGCAACTTAATTTTACTTTAGTGTTAATCAACAATATCATTTTTTATATTCTAGGCATATTTATCAAAGAATATATTTTAATATAGTATTATATATTCAAATATATCCATTTTAAATATCTTTAAACATATTTTAATTAGTTTGGAATTTAGTAAATAATAATAGAAAATCTAAATTTTTTCGTATAAATTCTCTAAAAATTTTTGTTTACTATGCATATCCATCACTATTTCATTTAAGAATGTCGACAAAACTACATGTGGGTAATATTTAAAAATATACTCTGAAAATAAAATTTAATGGATTGATTATAAAATTGATATAAAGTCATTTATAAATGTATAAAACAATTTAGAAATTAGGAGATGGAGTTTTTGGGAGTGTAACAAAGGCTCTTGATGAACGAACCTAAGAGTTTGTAGCCATAAAGTCTTATAGGGATAATAAAGTTAAAGATGAAAGTAAAATAAAAGAGATCCAAATATTAAAAAAGTTAAACCACCCCAACATTATTAAATTGAGAAATGTGATAAAATAAAACAAAACATTAGCGATAGTGCTTGATTTTTCTGAGAGAAACTTATTGCAATACTATAAATCGGTCAAGGAGAAAAATAGAACCCTATGCGAATAGCAAATTTAAAGCATTGTTTATCAAATAGCAAGTGCTTTAAACTATTTACACACATAGGGCTATTTACACAGGTAACAGAATAGTTATTGATTGAATAGAGACTTGAAACCTGAAAACATCATGATACAGGATAATGGAGTGGTGAAATTAATAGATTTCGGGCAAGTCACTTATCAAAATGAATAGCATACTGATTATGTCTCAACAAGGTGGTATAGAGTATTATATAAAAATGATTATTTAAGTCTCCAGAATAAATTAAGCAATAATCCTACAATCAGGAGATCGACATATGGTCATTCGGCTGCATTATTGCAGAACTCTACTTACTTACTCCATTACTACCTGGGACGACTGAAATTGACCAGTTGTATTAAATCTAGAATTTGAACCTGAATCAATATTCCAATATCATTCCACCTCATCCTTTGAGACTGATAAAGAGTATGTTGCAGGAGGACCCACATCAAAGAGTGACTGCGATAGAGATTTTGTAGAATAATTGGTTGTCACATCCATTTAAGTTCTTACCTAAAGAATTGGATGTATAGGATGACTCAAAGTATTTGATCAGTCCTGCTTAAACACCAGTGAAAGTGCAGAAATACTTTGAGAAATAGGAGAACAATTAAAATGTATTGAATCATCATTCTGCTGGGATGTTCAACTTTGTACAACCGATGTAAAACAATAGCAATGTGGATGAGGATTTAGATTGTGGGTACATTCCTTCTTATGTCACATCGCTCTAGGGAACTTAGAAAAAGCGAGTGATACCTCAACAAGCCTAATTGGCTAATGAATAGTAGACCCAAGAGGCTCGAATGGAATTGGAACCGCAGTTGTTGTATGTGAAGACCACGATAAATTAGCAATAACAAAATAGATTGAATAAAAACTTCTTTTCGAAACCGTATTAATATGTTTAATTGTAGAGTGCTAAACACACAAAGGAAAAACAATAATTAGACTGAAATATATTGAAAATATTAAGGATTTAGTAAATCATGATTTTATAGCCAAATGCTTTTTAAGTATAACTACGATGTCATCAGTAATCAGAGCTTCTTTACTAAATTTCAATGGTTTAGTGAATTCAACTGGCCAGAAGGAACTGCAAGCCTTATCTGATTCCAGGAGTCCACATTTCTTATAGGCCTTGGCTACTAATTCTGAGCAAAAGTAAGTGTCATTTTTCTTGGAAGGACTTTAACTCTTTTATCTGAATAGTTTGCTCAATGTCACTTCATATTTCTTCCCATGAACTTGTTACAAAAATTCAATCATTTTTTTTTCGATTTCAGCTCTATTGACATTCATCAATTTACGAATGGCCAACCTTAAATATAAATTTGGTATTACTTTTCATATAAATCATTGACTTCTATGAATTATGACCATTCTAAAAATGTCACTCCAGTGTCAGCATTGGCATCAAAAATGAATAGATATTTGTTAGCCATTTTGATAGCAATGG
Organism: Paramecium tetraurelia; assembly: GCF_000165425.1. NCBI lineage: Eukaryota > Ciliophora > Oligohymenophorea > Peniculida > Parameciidae > Paramecium > Paramecium tetraurelia. The sequence continues at coordinate 172,219 of NW_001799024.1, forward strand.
CAACATGATCATATTTTGTATTTGTGAATATTCTCTACAATTTGGCCCCTGTATTATTGGTTTCAAAAAGTAAAAGATCCCCTGATTCAACAATCCTCAAAAAGCTCTCTTCAGAAATCACTTCGACTCCCAAATACCTAGGCACTTCTTGCAATTGTAGTCTATTTTTGGGGTAGTTTCTATGTTTGTCAAACACAACGTTCAAACTGTTGACCCACATCTTGGCTTCGACAACATCCTTTGCTTAATATAGGATGGTTTATTTGAGATGAGTGAATGTGATCTTGATCAACTGTCTCTCCTATTCAACTACGAACTCGAATTCCTTCAATGACAACACTCTTATGAATTGTTGTTTTTATTCGTCATTGTACTCCTTGATCGATTGCCTCGTCAACTGGACATACACTCTTTTACTCTAATATAGCCATCCCTCTTTCACTGTTTGATTACCATCCAAATAGATCTCAAAATCGTCGGCGTTGTTCCTCTCTATACATCGAATCTAGGGATAATTTTGATAAATCTACAGGGGAAGTTAAAATTATGCTTTATTGGGATTTCTGCGATTTTCGTTTCAATCTCTCGGGAGAACATTCTGATCTAAAATAGCAATCAATCAATGGGTTTTGCTGATTTTAAACTGAGATGGATCTTAATCGTTACTCTAACATCTATTTCTATTTATATATATATGTTTAAAATATTAAATCACAAAATATAATTATTCACCACTCTTTCTTCTTCTCCTTGTATTAATCGATCTTCTTTTACATTCCTTAGTAAAATTCAGATTACAAGTTTTCTCCCTGGATAGCCGTTTCAATATAGTATTACTACAAGTGAATAATGCTCTATTAAAATATGTCAATCAAATACCTGGATTAGTTGCTCTCTGCACATTTCCCCTTCTTGAATAAGAGCTTGTAAGTCCTAATTTGATGTTGTCTTCTCATCAAACTTATCATAATTGCAATTGAATTCTAAAGTCTTACTATCAATATCTGCTAACTATTGAAGATGCTTATATATTTTGTGTGACTGTTCGATTTACTATTATTATAAACTAATTTCCATACTTAAACTGTTTGAATATTGTGTTGTAATACTTTATTTGCCGATGCATCTGTCTAATTTAGGGCATTAAAGGTTTCCTATTGTTATTTTAATTGATCATATTTTGGTTAGAGAATCGATCTCAATTTTTGGATAAATTGAGGATGGAAGATTTGATCTCTTTCCCACCTCTTTATCATTGTGTAAGCACTCTCCAAATCCTTAATGTCATCCACAATACAAAAATCTCCCAATAGTTTTTTGAGTTTTCCACCAAATGCTTTGAGAAAGGGATTGTCTTACCTCTTTTTTTAGCTCTCATCTAAAATAATTTGATGGATTAAAAATAAAAATATTCGTTTCTTATCTTTTCTTGTTTAAGTGAATTCATTTTCAATCATAGAAGCAATTTATTAAGCACTCTCAGGATAAAATGAACAATAATTAGCAGTCTCTTTGAGTAAAGAATTAACATACTTATAATTTAATCTTTAGCTTCTGTCAATTACTAGAGTAAACATTCTAATTAGTTCAAGTCCATTAGATAATTTATTTATTTTATAATAACTAAATTTTAAGTATGAAAGAAACTCATCACTCCTAATGTTTGTTCAGAGTTTCCAAAGCACTTTTAATATGCTTCTACAATGAATCAATCTAGGTCTTCTGCAATGCAAACGCTACATAAAATTAGTCTATTCTTACTTCTAGCAAAATTCTTCACTACTTATTATAAATCATCATTTTTCCTAACTCCCAGTCTTCCTATCTTATTTTTTGATATGCGAACATCTAAAAATAATATTGGTTCGTCATTTTCCTCTCTCTCAGACAACTTGAATTCTTTGATTTCCTTGTTATTATTAACCTTCTCCAGTTGAGATTACTTAATTTCAAAATACTTCTCTTTGTATTCTTTCTCATTTTACGCTTTCTACATTCTTTTGATTGTATTTTCAAACCCAGGAATCTGATCCATCTTCTAATCACTTTTCATTAGCGTGCCCTTTATTTCAGGCTTAAAGGTGCATTCCTTATCCAAAACATCTCTATTGACAACCTATTATTATTGTTTGGTTTGCAAGGCTTTGGAATCATTGAATAATCTTTGGAACACTTGATCTCCTCCTGCTTTCTTGACATTCTTTTAGAAGGATAACATCTCGTCGTTCTCCTATTTCAATTTGAGAAGTTAACCATGACGAGCCTTCTCTTGTAGTTGTTTGGAGTGATTGTAAAGCATTTCACTCCTTTAAATGCCTTTGGAAGACACAGAACTTTTGGTAGGAGTGTATGATTTGTAAGCCTAAAGTTTGGAGAAACTATCAAAGGGTTTCTCTTTGATTTTGGACTCTCTCAAGATGAATGCAGGATGGGGATTGTTGAGAATTTACGACCGAAGCATTTTGATAACCTTCTCGAATTAAGGCAACCTATTTTCAAATAGTAATCGATCCAAATGTGCCAATGATCTATAGTTGATCACCTTTTCTAAGTCCTAAGCTACTTGATCATCGAATTTCTCAACACATGAAAAGATTTAACCTAAGATCTTGGCCATGCGATCGTAGGGAATTACTTACTATTGGAACCAAGTTTCTTCAGTCTTAGATTAAAATTGGATAGGACTTACATATGCCAACATCAAACAGAAATTCCAAAACTTGGAATCCACAAATATGTATAGTTAATTCATCATCTGAGTGAGATCTTATTCCGAATAGGGTTTGACATCTACAAAGGAAGAGAAAGTCTCTTTATCCACAATGATGTCGTATTCTATTTATTCTGGAAATTGTATAATTTGATTATACCTTTGATAAGAATGAAAGAGTGCTAAATTTAAACATTTACAATCATACATTATTCTCATTTCTCTTTCTATCTGAGAATTACGGAGTATCTGGTCTTTCGGTTATCTCTTTCAGGTATTATTTCTTGCCACTTTCGAAATCATTTATGAGGTTGATTTTCTTTTTTATAAGCTATTCATAATTGCTATTCTGTTACATATTAATAATTATGATTATGGATGATAAAATCTAAAGAATTTTACAAATGAATGACTTCTAACGTTCCTCCGACATTCGTAAAATCTCTCAATCCCAAGTGACAGAAAACACGAATAAGACTTATTCTATCACAGTTACTAATCAATCCAAACCCAAAAGGAGGAAGGTTGTCAAATTAAAGAATCATTTACTCTAGTCACATGTAAGTCCAGATATTTAAAAACTATATTATTAAACCAAAAAGAATGAAGACTCCACTCAACATAATCAAACCGAATAAACAAAATCCATCAATTTACCCTCAATCTCTGATCAATCAAATAAAGGCAATCTGAATGAATTTATCGCTCTTGTTCTGGAAGTGTTCCCTCCTGATCATCAACTATGGATGGATCTATAAATTAAGGATTAACAATTAGAAGAAGTTATTGCTCAAAATTAAAATTATTTCTCTGATCTACTAAGTAATTATACTCACTTATTTCTAGTGCTCTATATCCAAGAGATGGAAATTCGCTAACTCAAGGATAAAAAACTAGGATACAAAGGAAAATACACTACCTAATACAGTGAAGATTTCAGTGATAAAATAAATAAAGACAACACATCAATTAATCGATGGATTTATGATCGAATCAAATAATCAAACACATTTCTATAAAACATTAGTACTTACAATGTAAAAACTATAGAATTATATACAGCAACATTACATTCCAAAACGTTACGATAAGATTGGCAATTTCAAACCGGACCATAAACCTAACTTAAATGAAATATCTTGTCTCTCCTCTTATGCTGTCAATTATAGAGACTGGAAGAAATAATATCATGGTCTCATTGGTCCCATTAATTCCTCTAGCGAGAAGAAACTACCATTTGTAGCTGAAACCAATTACACTCGAAATTTCGTCACACAAAAATATGAAAAACAAGATCCTATCATCCCTAAATAATTGTACCATATATCTCAATATCAATAGAGGTCCATTCCCAAATCAACCAAAAACTCTGATTCGAGATACTACACACAAATCCTAGTTTTGTTTACCCTAATAAGATAATTCATCCACTTAGAATTTGGTTTATAGTCAAAGAACCAATCATATCAAAAGTTTTGATGGGTATTAACCACACTACAATAAATAATCTACAATTTCCAATCAGGGTGAGGACTTTGCTGATCGTTTCTATCACTCTTCGATTGTTTAAAAATTAATGAAAAAAAGTTAGAAATAATAAAATAATTGATATAATTCAAAGTATATGTTATGATATGTCACTATTATTAAAGCAATTTATAGTGGAGAAGATCTTTTTATATTTACATTAGTTAATTTAATGAATTTTCATTTCTAGAATAGTAACTGTTTAAACGATCCAATTCTTATTCAAAATTAGTCATTTTTGGTCTAATCTTATAAGGATAGTATAATGCAACTCGTTCCCACTCCTCCTCTTCAAGACGAGCACAATTTGATTGATTAAATTTAAATGTGGAGATATTCATTAGTATTTTGTGTTCTATTTCAGGATTAATCTTTTTTAGTTCTTATTAGATTTATTTAAGGTCCATTTGCATCTATTTTGAGGATGGTAAACTATTGTTTCTTTCACTTTATTGTTTAAAATATTAAATACATCGATTTTGTTTATTGAACTGCACTTAATTGTTATTTTCTTCTTGTCTGATTAAGTTCCCCCAACATTCGTTTCGCTTTTTCACTCTTCAAAGAATCCAATTTATACAATTTTACAAGTGTTTTCTCATAGTTTACTTAATTCTTCTCCAAATACGCTCGAATTTTATTGTCCACTTTATCAAACAATTAATTATCATATGTAAGATCCTTGATTTTGTGACTGATGCTTCTCTTTTCCCTATTACTCAATCTATTCCCTTTTTAAGGAGATATTGTATTCTCAACAACATCAATTGTATTGGATGAGTTAATCGGAGTCACACTCTTCATTATAAAAAATTAATATATTTTTTGTATTTAAGAAATAAACAATATTTAAACTGAAACCATACAAGAGAATTTATTATTAAATTGATATGTATTTATTTTCAATTTAGATTTACAAGATTTGTTAAGAAAAACAAAAGGGTGTCTTAATCAACATGTATAATTTAAAATAAAAATTATCATATATTTTTATATTGTTTTATTTTATAATTATTCGTCAATTCTCTATTCAACTTAATCGAAACAATATGCATAATAAATAGTATAAATAGTAGATATCATATAATGAATATGGCGTTAATCAGAATGAGAGGAGTTTGAATAATTAATAATAATTGATTAAGTGATAAGAATTAAATTATGCTGTTCTCTACTTAAAGGTAAAAGTCCTAAATATTGATTTCAGGAACTTAAATGATGTATAAAACTAATATTTTGAAAATTTTCTACATTAATTATAAGTTTTTTCAAGGATTAATATCTTTAATTTTAGACATTCCTACCTTAAAAAACTCGATTTAGAACTGTTTTATGATGTTTGTTTTTGGTTAAATTAGAAAAAGAAATATCTGAAGTTGGATTATAAAACATTTTTCAAAAACCCCATTAAGAATAAATTTGTATATAATTAATTTAAAATAACATTAATAAAATTGAATTTAAAATATATACATAATAGATTTGATACTTTAAATAAATATTTAAAATATTATACAATTATAATATTGCAATTAGTATTATTAGGGATTAGCTCTCTACAATAGTTGTTGTTATCAACATCCTAATATTCCAACATGCACATTTTGATATTTAAATTTTTAACAAGTAACTTAAATTAAGTATTCATTAATTAAGTATCAATTTAGCTTTAATTAAGATCATTGATTAGAGATTATTTAAAAAGCAATAAGATGGAATCTTTATATTAAACAATAAAATTTAAGTTAATCAGAAAAAGTATGGTTTTTATTATTAGATAAGATTTATTGCAAAAATTATTAGAAGTTTTGATGTAAAAAATTCCCTATATTTCCATATATATGAGGTCTTTTACAAATGTTGTTTGTGATGAATGCCTCATATAAATTATTTTGTATATAGTACCTAATATATATGGAAACTCTTGAATTATGATGGGAAATTAATTAAAAGTCATAAAAATATATGGAGAACATAATAATTCTTAAAGTTTAGAAATGATAACAGAAATCAATTAAAAGTTCAATTTTAATAATTATTATAATAAATATATATATCAAACAATTAATAATTAATAATTAATAATTATAAATTAATTATTAATAACTAATTGAATTGTCCATCCTCAATTTAAACAACCAGATAATCGGTGTTTTAACGATGACAAAGTAACATGGATACACCAGATTTAGACGACATCAGTTTTATTTAAGATCAAATGATGAAAGATGATATATTAATTATTATAATATATATTTATACTAACTTTAAGAATTAAAGATTTTCTTATAAATTGTTGTTCCAAATTTATCTTAATTATGCGCTAGCGAATAAATGACTATCATGACTTTAATTAGCTAATAAGTCAACTAGTTTCCGCTCACAAGCATTTCTAATACTGGAATTTTAAAGGAAATTAAGCGACTCCTTGAAATTAGTGGTTTAATGAACTACGAAATACTACATTCAAACCAACATAGTATGATCGAGAAAATAATAAATATATTCTGATAAATTTAGACTAAACAACAATCTTAATGAAATATTAGGATTTAAATAGATAAGGAATTTTGAATTCTTAAAATCATATTTATAAATAAGAAATGATTCTTTCTTTGAATTTTGTATCGATCATCTTGGGAGTATTTGGGTGGAGAGACTACTATAATTAGTACTCTAATATTTATGGATTTTAAATTGAAAAATGCCCAGATTTGCATGTACAAAAGGCTAGTCTGCATCCATACTAATGTGTCTGTAATTCTAAAAGAGTAAATTTAGCTTATGCTGTGATTTGTAAGGGTGTGGAGGAGATACAAGTAAAAATTGAATTGAATGGAACTCAACATTAATGTCATCCCAGATTCCAACCATGGGGAGCTGGGACTCCAACAATGGATAATACTACAGTTCATTGTGGATTTGATGGAGGTGATCAGTTAGTGATGGAGATGTTAGCAGATGGAAAGTATAAATATTATTGTACATGTATGTATCGGTTAGTATTAGATTAGCATTGACAGATGAAAAAAATAAAAGATGTTTGATAACTGCCTATTAATATAGCATTTATAGTTGCCAATTTTGCAAGCCTCCTTACTTTGGACTAGATTGTAAAAATGTTCTCCGGTATTTTGATTAACGTTATACAAATCCACTCCGATGTAGAAATTATATTTATTTAAGCATGCTCCTAAAATTGTCTGGAATGTGATGAAGGAAGTTAAAGTTGTACTAAGTGTATTCCTGGAACAGATAACATAAATTCTAACGATAAAGCATGCTAACTAGGTATATCATAGTTTAAACCTTTATAGATTGTCTAGGATTTACAAGTTGCTCTATAGTTTCTAATACATTTCAAAATAGTAGTATTTGCTTGCCCAGCACTGTTCTCAGAATTGACCGTTGTGTTTGTATATTTTAAATAATAGTTTTATAGCATGCCCAACTGGATGTTTAGCTTGCACTTTAGATTTTCAGGACCTGTTTAAATAGAAGTGTGATTCTTGTGATTCTAATTATATTCGACAATTAGTGAGCAGTAATGCTCCTAATATGTACTCTTGCTATCGATTATTTAATTGTCCTAGTGTAAGATAATAATTGATAGGTCAAACAATATCATCTAGTGGAGAGTATGCTTATAATATACGATGTACATTATGTGATCCAGGATTTGTTTATGATCTTACTACCTAAATATGCCAATGTAAATTTTAATTAAAATATAACTTTAGGGAGTCAATTTAAGAAACCAGGCTGTTTCTTTTTGGATCCTTAAGGAAATAACTGTGTATCCTGTTATCCATGGTTTAGTTTACAATCCGATGGCTCATGCAAACTAATAAGTTGCAATCCGAACTGTTATACATGTTTGGATACAAATCCAGATATTTGTACTACTTGTGATGGCTTTAATAATAAAGTGCTTTCTAATGGTATTTGCATATGTGATTCAAACTATGGTCTTAAAATTGATGAGTGTGTAAAGTGTACTGAGGGTTATTGTTAAGAGTGTGAAATAGGTAATTTTTTCTCATGTACCTCATGTGCGCCTGAAACAAATAGAATATTAGTTGATCAATAATGTATTTGCAAACCTGGGTCTTGTGAACCTGCAGATGGAAGTGTGACATGTATTTGTAAACATTCTGAAATATAAATTAAGTATGCGATAAGTCATGTGTAAATTGTTCAGGTCCAACAAGTAATGATTGTACTTTATGTCCTGACGAAATAACTACAAATAGAATTCAGATTGGTAATTCTTGTCCTTGTAAACCAGGTTATGCTGATTATGAAGTCAAAGATGCAATATGTGGAAGTATTTGTAGTTATATATTAAGAATGCCATCCAAGATGCAAACAATGTTTCTAAGCAGCTGATGAAACTTCAAATTAATATTGTCTAACTTGCATTCCTGGACAAAATAGGGTTGTTTCTGATAATCTGAATTGTGATTGCAAAGAAAACTATGGTGATTTTGATGGCACTTTAGATATTTGTCTAAGTACTTTATAATTTATATTTAGTCTGTGATTATACCTGTGGAGTATGTAATGATTTTGGTCCTATGAATTGTACCTCTTGTTTAGAAAGCTCACATAGATATTTAACAGCATTAGGAGAATGTTTATGTAAAACATCATATTTTGATGATCAAACATAAAACACAGAGTGTTAAAGTAGAATAGATACTAATCCTAGAATGTCATTATTCATGTTTAAGATGTGCCAATAGCATTGAAGACAATTCATGTTTAGAATGTCCTCCTACTAGAAATCCTAGTGATCCATTAGCCACTTAGTTTTAATGTATTTGTGAATCTTCAAACTTCTTTGACGATGGATTATTACCAACCTGTCTATAATGTGATACCTCTTGTCTAACCTGTTATGGTCCTCTTTCATCTAACTGTCTATCTTGTGATTCAACATATAGAGAATTTGATTTATCCTCTTGTCTATGTCCACCAGGATATTATGATGTTGGATAATTGGAATGTGCTAGTAATTCTATATTAAATATTATCAGAATGTCACTATTCTTGTTATTAATGCTTTGATAATACAGCTGAAGGTTGTATAAATTGTTCAATTGATTTTCATCTTAGAGTATTAAGAGGAAATACTTGTAAATGTATTGATGGATATTATGATGAACCAGGAACATCTAAATGCAAAAGTAATTACTAAAATTATTTTTATAATAGAATGCTCATATAAATGTGAAACCTGTGAAGAGTAAGCTGAAAAATGTTTGAGTTGTCCTTTAAATTCATTACGTACTTTTGATTCCACTACAGGTTGTCTTTGTCCAGAAGAGTATTATGATTAACAAAATGTCATAATTTGTTAAAGTAACATAAAAATAAATTAAAGAATGTCATTTCAAATGCAAAAATTGTAGTGCCTAAACGGAAAGTTCATGTCTTTCATGCGATCCATTGTCATATAGAGAAATTAAACTTTAATAATGTAAATGCTAACCACATTATTTTGAAATGGAAGTTTAGGAATGTGCAAGTAATTATTATGCTCAATTATAGTTTGTAGTGCTCTTTGTTATGAATGCGTTGATAGACTTGATAATTGTACTTCATGCTATGATGATAGATATCTAATTGGAAATAAATGTTAATGTGCTTCTAAGTTTTAAGGGGCTTCGATAAGTACATTTGAATTTAATGGTTTGGTTAAATGCTAAAGTATATCTTCATATAACTGTAAGAGTGCCATTATTCTTGTGCAACATGTGGAGGAAAAGAAGAAATGGATTGTATATTATGCATAGACACGGATCATAGGTATTAAGTAGGCAATACTTGTGTTTGCAAAGAAGGATATTATGATGCAGGATTGCCTGTCTGTTAAAGTATTTATCATTTGTTTATCAATAGAATGCAGTTACAAATGTAAAGGATGCTCAAGATAGTCTGAATATTGTACTTCTTGTTAAGATAACAGTTTAAGATAGTTAGTTTCAGATTTCAAAACATGCAAATGCAATTAAAGATATTATGATGATGGTTAAAGTGAAGTTTGTTAATGTATGTATTTTCAATATGATTAATTAGAATGCCATTACTCATGCCTTAGATGTAATGACATCGACACAAAATGTGAATTATGCTCATTTGAATCAAATAGAATTTACAATGATTAACTATTTTCTTGTGATTGTGATGTAGGTTATTATAATACTGGAGTTGAAATCTGTTAAAAATGTCACTATTCCTGTTTAAGTTGTAATTCTGGAGATTCATCATCATGTATTTAATGTGTTGATTCTAACATTTCAAATAGAGTATTTTATAATAACACTTGTAAATGTTTATTTGGATATTTTGATGATGGCTAATCAATTAAATGTTAAAAATGTGATGTTTAATGTTTAAGTTGTATTAATTAATCTTATTAATGTTTATCATGTCCACAAACAAGGAAATTAGAAACTAATTGTAAATGTTAATAAGGATATTATGATATTGGATTACAACTATGTTAAAAATGTAACTCAATTTGTTCTGCATGTGAATTTACATCTAATAATTGCACATAATGTGATTCTGATTAATTTAGACAACTTAATGAAATTACTAAAACTTGTGATTGTTAAATTGGTTATCTTGAACTTAATGGAATTTGTTAATAATGTGATCAAAGTTGTAAAATATGTTAGTAATAATTGAATCATTGTACATCTTGTGTATAATTTAGAAAATTAAATAATAATAATTGCATTTGTATTGATGGTATGTTTGAATCAATTTAAGATAAATAATGTAAATTATGTCATAAAACATGTTTAACATGTGCTTATTCAGATTAATATTGTTTAACTTGTTCAGTTGATAATTTTAGAATATTTAAATCTGGAAATACTTGTGAATGTATATAAGGATACTATGAAAATTAAATAACTTATGCATGTGAATAATGTTCAAAATCTTGTTTAACTTGTTCATAATAATATAATAATTGTTTAACATGTGATACAACTCTTAATTTATCTTTAATCAATAATCAATGTTTATGTTCGTAATCCTATTATTTTGACACTTTAACTAATTCATGTTAATGTAATAATATTATATAAATATAGAATGTAATATCACCTGTTTAGATTGTTAAAATCAGAATGAATGTGCATCATGTAAATTAACAACCAGACATTTAGATTAAGATTAAAAGAAATGCATATGTAATGATGGTTATTATGAAACAAACTAAGCAAATTGTTAATGTATTATAAATTATCTACTTTTAGAATGTCATTTATCATGTGAGACTTGTATTAATATCGATACTAATTGCTTAAGTTGTATAAGTATATCGAATAGAATATTAACTAATAATTAATGTTTGTGTATATAAGGATATTATGATGCAGGAATTGAAATATGTTAAAAATGTAATGGTAAATGTAAGACGTGTTAATCCTCTGCTTCAACTTGTTTATCTTGTTATCAAATTGAACAAAATAGATATTAATCAACAGATAAATGTTTATGTAAATCTGGATATTTTGAATCTAATACTGATATCTGTTAAAGTAATCTTAATTAATTAATAATTTAAAATGCTCAAACGAATGTCTAACATGTTAAGGTTCGCCTGATTATTGTACAAGTTGTGATACCAATTCAAAAAGAATAGATTAATCATTTATTCACAAATGTCCATGTATAATTGGATTTTATCAAGATCAAAATTATATTTGTTAAAGTAAATATCCATATATTATTTAAAGAATGCCATTATAAATGTTAAACTTGTATAAATATAAGTGATTAATGTTTTAAGTTGTAAATTTGAATTAAATTCAAACAGAAAGTCTTTGTCTGATTAATGTAATTGTAAAGAAGGTTATTATGATGATGGAACTTAATTATAATGCTAAAAATGCAATTTTAAATGTAAAAGTTGTATAAATGATTCAAATAACTGCTAAATTTGTTCAAATTCAATACGAAGTAATCCTCCAATGTGTAATTGTATTGATGGATATTATGAAGATTTATAATTGACTTGCTAAAGTATCTATTATCTTATAATAAGTGTGTGCTTATTAATGTAAGAAATGTGTTACTTAACCATAAAATTGTTTGACTTGTAAACCAGAAAGATCTGGAACTGATTGTAAATGTAGTGATGGATATTATGAAAATGGATCCATATTTTGCGATTGTAATAATTCTTAACAATTTGATATAGAATGTGCATTTCAATGTGCTACTTGTAGTAATTCATCATCGAATTGCAACAAATGTAAAGGTAATAGAATTTAAGAGCCTTAATGCATTTGTCAACCAGGCTATTTTGATGATCAATTAAACGAAGATTGTTAATTATGTGATAGTTCCTGTTTGGAATGTAATAAAATTGGATGTCTATCCTGTAATGCCAATAGAATAATAAATGATGATATGGATTGCGTGCCTCCACCGAATTCAATTTGGTATAATAATACTCCTTGGTGTTCAAGTAAGTGAATTTCAATATTTTTAGCTTGTTAAGTTGCAGTTATTAAAGTATATTTATCAGATGATATCAGTAAAATAATTATTCATTTTGATTTCCTTTTAAATTCAAAAGCATTTAATTCATAATTTGAATTAAATAAATGTTTGTAATTATTTGAATTAGAATCTGTCTAAAGTCTTGGGTTAAATTGTTAATGCTTTCTTGATCCAGATGATAATCATCAATTATTAATATCTTTAGGAGAAAACTCAAAAATAAATGTAGGTGATGAATTAATATTTCTAAGTAATTCTTTATCTCATGTTAATTGTGAAACTACATTAAACAAAGTTTATTTTTCCAACATTATAATTGCCATTAAACCCATTGGCTCCATAAATTGAGTATATTGTACCTTTACATAAATTAAATCCTTATACAGAAAACTCAATTTATTTGAAATCAATAAAAAACCATGGATTAAGAAAATTAATTAATATAAACTGGACTTTTTAGGCAGAAACAAGCCAAATTACAGAAGCCTTGAATGATTTCATTACATAAATCAATTTTCTTTAGGAATTAAATTTACTTATACCCAAACTTACATTACCTAGTGATGAAATTCTCAAATTTAAGATCTAATATGAAAATTTCATTAATATTCATTCATAATCAGAATTTACAATATAAACTCATTCAGGATGCCTTCCATATATTGAAATAACTGCAAAACCTTAATATTTCGTATATGAGACGATTACTATAAGTTTATCTGCTAACACTTTATATTAATCAAATTAAAGTGATAGTTCTAAATATTTAATTGAAATTAGTGAAATTGATAGATATCCTAAAAAGTCATCGTCTTCACAATTAAATAAATCCATGTAATCTAATCCTTTTGAAAAAATTTAAGCAAGCATTCTAAAATATACATTAAGTCCTAATACAACTTATACGTTCTAAGTTAATGCAACAAATTTAAATACAAATAAGGCTCAATAATAAAATTTGAGTATTTAAATCCCATATGCTGGATTAATATGCAAATTTAATAACAAAGAAATCTAGAGTATTAGAAAGGATCTCAATTTATAGATATAATGTAGAGATTTAGACACAATATATGATTGGAATACTGATCCAGATTTGTATGTCCAAGTAGCCTGTAAGGATTTAACTTTAAATAGCACTTGCATAAATTAATTAAAATAATTAATTAATGTCAATGTTACAGATACATTTTAGTTTATTAAGAAGAATTCAATTTCTTCCTTAACTGTGTAGGAATGGTCAGTCATAGTAACCAAATTTGACTAAATTTACAAATTTACATAAATTATCGTTTTTCTTGAGGATGATTTCCCTGTTTTAGATTTAGATTTCAATTAGGGTTATTTAATGAGATAGGTTAATAATTATGAATAGCTGAATTTTACATTTCTAATCCCATTCAATGAAAAATCTTAGTTATTAGATCTATCAATTGCACTTATATATAACTATCAGATAATAGCAATACTGTAACCTAAATATTTTTCTCATTAATTTAAGTTATTTAATAGTCTAGAAGAGTTAAAATTGGGGAATAACATTAATCTTAAATTTACAGCATAATATACAAACAATATCATGCCTAGTCTAAATACCATAAAACTGACTATTAATTAACCTCCTATCTGTTCAAAATTAACTATTACTCGTTCTAATGATTAAGCACTTTCAAATATGATGGTTACAACTACTTGTTAATACTCAGATGATTCTCCTTATAAGTACGAACTTAGAGTATTTTTGAGAGAATAAGATTTAACAGATTTTTTGAAAGGTTCATCTGATAATTCCTTAATTCTTTATCCTTATTAGTCTTAAATTCAATTTTAGATTTAAATTCCTACTTCAGTAGATTCTTCAACAATTGGACTTCTATTATAAGTGCTTGATTAAGGAGGATCAATAACTCCTATTTATGAGTAAATTACTTCAACCCCTGCAAAAATTAATTGTTCCTAAATATAATTTACAAATTTGAAATTGCAAAGCAAGATTTCCTTGTTATTTGAAGCGATGAATTAAAAATGTAATGAGTTACATAATTAAATTTATCTTGATTTACTTTACTAATAAATTTTGCCAGATTAGAACGATAACATCCTAAAATTTTAAGCTATAAAATTATATAGGTAGTTTTTAATATAGTTTGGATAGACTAAACCTAAGAATCGATTATTATTTGAATCAAATTAAAAAGGATGCTATGATAAAAATTCAGGTCGTTTCTTTATTACATAAAATGAGGATGAATCTAATTCAAATTCAACAACAAAGATAGAAGAGTTACAAGATAATGTTAAGAAATTAGATTCATCATTTAAATATTTTAGAGGAATGAAAAAGCAAAGTGAAGAGGGGCTCAATCAAAATAATTACGTTTGGAATCAAGAACTTTTCTAATAACTATAAAACTTCTAAGGAGGTTTAATTAATCTATTACTTTGTTGATGAATTGTATTCTAACTTTTTATCAGCCAATACGACAAATGCAACAATTTACTCAAGCATTGTGGAATTGTTAAAGTATAAAAGCTCTATAACAGATGAAATATAGAATAATATTGTTGTTAATGACTAACCATTATATATTGAGGGTAAAGATATGATTTTTTAATTAAAAAAAAGAACAAAAAAGATGTTCAATTAATAATTTAATATTGAACCAGCAATTGAAGACTACATAATAGATTTTATTCAATATGAATCTACACATCTTTCAATAAATCCATTAATATTCAGTCCAGACTAAGATAAAATGCTTTAATAACATTTTAACGACAAAACTATGCAAATATTGTCAGATAATTATTACTTAATAAAATTATTCAATGTTATTAAAAACAGATATATAACTTATGAAAATATTTCATCTTACTTTGGCACTAAATTTGGAACATATGAGATCTGTTCTAATTAATCATAAAAAATTAAAGAATATGAGATATTGTGTATTTCAAGAACAGTCTCTGGAGGATTCCATAAATGTAATTTAAATAAAGTAGAAAACAATGAAACTATTGAATTAACTTGTGAATGCAAGAGTTTGGGGGAAATATTATTAATTTCTTCTACAAATTTTAGTTTTGTAGATGTAATTAATAAAAGCACAGAAGAAGCTGGTTTTGATATAACATCATTCTAAGATGATTTCTTTATTTTAATCATTTGTACAAGTTTTTTGACTATAATACTTTTTGGAATTTATATTTTTTAATTAATCAGGGACTTTAGACATAATTCAGATGATATAAATTTATCACAAGCTTGTAGCGTGAAGGTAGATGTAAATAAAATGATGTACAAAGGAAGTTTTACACTTTTCAAAAAAAAATTCAAAGTATACCTTAATTTAATTATTAGGATATCCATCAAGTCATCTCGCTTGCTTATTATAGAGACTGTTAAATTAAATTCAGTTATAGAATTTTAGAAGTCACATCCTAAAATAACTTATTGTTAACATTTAACATTGTAGAGCTTTATTTCTAAAGTCTTAACTTACCCCTGATATTTGCTTTTATGATTGCTAACCCTGTTATTGTTTTTATTCTGAGAATTATTTATAAAATTATTGAG
>NW_001799024.1:188708-215326 GCF_000165425.1 Paramecium tetraurelia
TTTGTTTTTCATAATTTTCATTTTGCAAATATACTGCATAGATTAAGACAATAGAATAAATTTACTATCATAACATGAAATCAATTAATAATAATATGAAATGTGTAAAAGGAAATATTTTAAATTAGATGATAATTAATATATCATATCTTTCTATTAATGCATAACTTGGGGACTGTATATCTATTGGTAATAGAAAATTAAAGAGTTAGAAAATGAAGAGTTAGCAAAACCTATCTAAATATCATATTTAGAGAATGTTTAGATTTGTTAATATAGGCTTTATTTGATTAGTGAGTTTGGGTACTATTTATTTTGGATTAGCAAAATGAACGAAGTTTAGTTTTCAATGTATTTTGAGTATCCTGGATATTTTAGAAATCTTCTACTTTCATCAAATTGCCAAAGCAATTATAATGTTCAATATAATTAATCGATTAATTCTACAATAATTTTTCAAAATACCCAATAATATATAATTTAATTTTAAGGTACAGATATATAAATTGAATAGATGGAGAACATAGTTATTGCAAAAACTCAAAACCAACTTACAGTTATTTACAATTAGGAGTACTAATAAGTAATTTAACTAAATACTTTGCACATAACTATTGATAATAATTATAATTTAATATATTGGCTTGATGAAATTACTAAAGAACTAATTTTTTATAAAATTTCATATCCGAAAAACATAATTTAACCGTCTAAACAGTATATTTTCTAATTTAATAGTGTTTAAGTTTAAAACCAGAAAAAAATTTGCTACAAACTTAAATACATAATAGAGCACCAATACAACAAAAACTAGACTTTAGATTTCAATTATTAATGTTAAAATGAATCCTCAACAGTCTACAGTAAAGAAGGTTTGCAATTACCTCATAAATATGAGATAAAACTTGATTAAAATTTAGAATTTAGACTTAACATTTTAGATCAATACTCCTTTTAATCCATTTGTCCAAAACACTATAATTTCAATCCTAATGATACTATTTTACTATATTTTGAAACGAACACTAACATATCTTTTTCAATGATTCAAACTAAAGATTACATCTATTTCCAAAATTGCCATAATTCAAATAAAAGCAGAGTTGATATCTAAAATTGTTAGGTATTTTATTTTTAAAGTTATATACTCCTACATAATCAAAAAAAATAAGAACTATAACTTTTTGGATTTCAGGATATATTAATTAGAAAATTTAGGATATAGATTCAAATCACTGATATTGTTTAATATTAATAAATCTTTTTAATATTTACCTCAGATAGTAAAGATCCTAAAATAATTGATTTATCAAAACGTTATCAAATTATATTGAACAAATAAACCAATAAAATCTTGAATGCATTACATTAAATTTATTTCTAAGACAAACAATAAAATTAGAATTTGACAACTAATCATTTTTTTATTAATTTTGAAAACTAAAAATTGTTTCAGTATAATCAATATTTGATAATTTTAATTCATAAAAATGTTCAAATGATTAGGTTAGAAAACATATAAATAATTTTCTTAAAGTAACTACTAAACTTATAGTATTATTTATTGGGAGTACATTTAATCAATAATTCAATAAATGATTATCATTTTGATAGTTAATAGGTATCTGTATTGTCTTCCTTTAAATTAGACCATTATGAATTGATTAAACCTTTAAAGTACTAGATCAATAAAAAATATTTGGCCTTGGCCAGTTTGAGTGAAAATAAAACTTATGTGTTAATATTTGAGATTAGAATAACAAAACCTCTTCTGTTGGTAAAAGTTATTCAAATAAGTAGAATCGAATTCTTTTTCTTAGGATATTAATTGTTCTATTATAATTTTGAAGATGAAATTAATATATATAATTTGCTATATTTTGAAGTTTAATTATAGGATTCCACTGAACATAATGAAATCGCTGTAAAAACTAACATAACTTTTTAAATTATATCAGAAATGAAGAGTGAACCTACAATTTATTTAGGATTCACATTAAAGTTTTACAATGAATGCTACCGATTATTTTAAAAAAGTAATCATTCTTCAATAAATTCTACATAAAACCATATAATACCTTCTAAATATTTTTATGGCTCTATAGACCTATTAAAAATAGAGGTCAGCAATGAAACTAATATTCTTGAGCCTTTAAGATTTATTGAGTGGATTGATATCAGTAGACTCCGATATGAAGGTAGAATCAAGAAAATTGATATTGGTCCCATTCTGTTTATTAACTAGAGCTTTAATGAAACTTATAGCATATATATAGTATTAGCTGATAATGACTTAGGTCAAACTTTTATAATTAATCCAACAGATTAATTATTTGTGAAGATATTACCAATTAATAACCAGTATATATTATTTTTTTTTGATTAAGTTAACTTCATATAGGGAGCCATGTATTTGATAGATGAAGATACATAAAATTTAATAAAAGAACCTATATAAGAGCTAAATATAACTTTGAATCAATCATATAGTCATTATCTTATTTTCAAAACTGGTGATCTAATTGTATTTAAATCTAAATCTCAATTATTACTCTATATGATCCTGAATTCTAGCATAAAGTTTATTGAGAATGATTTATATATTCTAGATATTCTTAAAGTATAAGGGAACAATCAATTTTATATATCTTTTTCATAATTAAGAGATAGACAAGCTTATTATTTCCATGTTCTCTCTATTAATTAATTCAATTTAGTTTCTATTGGTACTGCAATCCTATAACTGTAAACTATTTTTATTGAATTATAAGCCTACGTTCAAATTCTTTTATATGAACACATAGATGAAAAAAGTTAAATTAGTATATTAGACTGTGAAATTATTGATTAGGAATTTAGAATTTAGGTATTTCAGATATTTAATAAAATTTAAATAATAAGTCAAATTTGCATTAAGATTGAAAATTATTCAATTTCTTTTAAAGTACTCAATATACTTAGGCATGAATTGGGAGATAAAATGAAATTATAATTTTATAATAAAAATCACCTTATTCTACAATCACTCTCAAATTCATACTACTTTTATGATTTAAAAGAGCCTCTAAATTTTATTGATTATTTTGGAAGTATTATTTAGAATAATGATTTATATTATCCTTTTAATACTACTCATTT
Organism: Paramecium tetraurelia; assembly: GCF_000165425.1. Lineage (NCBI taxonomy): Eukaryota > Ciliophora > Oligohymenophorea > Peniculida > Parameciidae > Paramecium > Paramecium tetraurelia. The sequence goes on from NW_001799024.1 coordinate 191,847, forward strand.
ATATGTATTCTAAAGAAACACTAGTTAAATATATTTGGCAGAATTAGGTTACAAAATTGATACATAGAGTCATCTTTTTGAAAATTAAATATTTACTTTGGTTGCTGAGAATTAGTTATCTTAAGCTCGATGTAGGATAACCATTAATGAAAATAGTCATTAAGAAGAGGATAACAATTTTTTAATAAAATTGGTTATTGTATTAGTGCTTATTTTAATTTTTTATTTTCTTTTGAGAAGGATACAATTAAAGCGTAAATAGTTAAACAATTAAAGGCATCATCATCAAACTTTTGCAAAAATTTCAAACGTTGAAGAATGATTTATAAATTATAATTATATATATTAAATAAATACAAAATTTCTTATTAATCCGTAATGGGGTATAGTTTATTAATTTTGTTAATTCTTAAATTAAAATAAACTTACATTTTTTGTTTAATTTATTATTTAGTTCTACGGACAAGGTTTACAAAACAAATACTAGGGAATGTTTCATAGTGTATAAATAATCGTTGAGGTCATCATTAGTAAATTTTTCATACTTCCATTCAATGAAGTTTTCTAATTTGGCCAACCTATGCTTTGTTGGAGAGTTGGTTTTTTATAAAATAATTTATAGATGAAGCAAATAATAAAAAAATAAGAATTTAATTTATCAGTCAGATGATATCAGTATTGCCCATGAATGATCATTTCATTATGTATTTTCTAGCAAATCATCAAGTCTTTTTCCAATTATTACAATTAATCAAACCGAATAAACAAAATCAATTAATTTAAACTAAATTTCTGATCAATCGAATGAATGATTTTATCGCTCTTGTTCTGGAAGTGTTCCCTCCTGATCATCAACTATGGATGGATCTATAAATTAAGGATTAACAATTAGAAGAAGTTATTGCTCAAAATTAAAATTATTTCTCTGATCTACTAAGTAATTATACTCACTTATTTCTAGTGCTCTATATCCAAGAGATGGAAATTCGCTAACTCAAGGATAAAAAACTAGGATACAAAGGAAAATACACTACCTAATACAGTGAAGATTTCAGTGATAAAATAAATAAAGACAACACATCAATTAATCGATGGATTTATGATCGAATCAAATAATCAAACACATTTCTATAAAACATTAGTACTTACAATGTAAAAACTATAGAATTATATACAGCAACATTACATTCCAAAACGTTACGATAAGATTGGCAATTTCAAACCAGACCATAAACCTAACTTAAATGAAATATCTTGTCTCTCCTCTTATGCTGTCAATTATAGAGACTGGAAGAAATAATATCATGGTCTCATTGGTCCCATTAATTCCTCTAGCGAGAAGAAACTACCATTTGTAGCTGAAACCAATTACACTCGAAATTTCGTCACACAAAAATATGAAAAACAAGATCCTATCATCCCTAAATAATTGTACCATATATATCAATATCAATAGAGGTCCATTCCCAAATCAACCAAAAACTCTGATTCGAGATACTACACACAAATCTTAGTTATAGTCAAAGAAACAATCCCATTAAAAGCTTAAATGGGTCTTAAATTTTGATACAATATTAGCCAATTATGGTCTAATTATTAGGGTAGTCTTTTAGTTCTTATTAGATTTATTTAAGGTCCATTTGCATCTATTTTGAGGATTGCAAACTATTATTTCATTCACTTTATTGTTTAAAATAGTAAATAAATCGATTTTTTTTATCAAACTGCATTTAATTGTTATTCTTCTAATCTGATTAAGTTCAGCAAAAATTTGTTTTGCTTTTTCACTCTTTCTTTAAAGAATCAATTTTACAATTTTTTTCTCATATTTTACTTACTTCTTCTCCAAATACGCTCGAAATTTATTGTCCACTTAACAATTAATTATCATATGTAAGTTCCTTGATTTTCTGACTGAAGCTTCTCTATTCCTTATTCCTTAATCTATTCCCTTTTTGAGGAGATATTGTTCTCTCAACAACATCGATTGTATTTGATGAGTTAATCGGAGTTACACTCTTCATTATAAAAAATTAATATATTTTTTATATTAAGAAAGTTATAATGTTTAAACTGAAACCAACAAGAGAATTTATTATAACAATGTTATTTATTTAATTCAATATCTATTTACAACACTTGTTAAGAAAAAAAAGGGTGTCTTTATCAAAATGTATAATTTAAAAGTAAAAATTATCATATAAATTTATTTTGTTTTATTTTTTAATTATTTTTCGATTCTCTGTTCAACTTTCTCTAAACAATATGCATAATAAATAGTAGATATAAATTATGGTATGTCAATAATCAGAATGAAGAGGGGTTAGCAGGTTTAATAAATTATTATATTGCATTATTAAGAATTATATTTTTGATGTTCTTTACTCCATGTTAAAGGTGCTAAATATTTATTTCAGGAACTTTGATGAATTATGAGAAGTAAGGTTTCTAAAATTTATATATTAATTAGGAGGGTTTTTCAATGGATTTAATCTCTTTAACTTCAGACATTCCTGCCTTAAAAAAACTAAATGAAGGTCTTTTCAATGAAGTTTATTTTTCATTAAATTAGACAAAAAGAAAAATAGAAAAGTAAGATGTTGGATTATAAAACATTTTTTTCAAAAGACCCCATTAAGAATCCATTCATTTATAATTAATTTAAAAATAACACTAATAAAATTGAATTAAAAAAAAATATTTGTATTATAGATTTGACACTTTAAATAAATATTTAAATTATAATACAATTATTGGATTTCAATAAGTATTATTAGTGATTAGCAGCTTATAGTAGTTGTAGTTATCAACATCTTAATATTCTAACAAGTATTTTTTGATAGTTAAATCTTTAATAAGTAATTAAAATTAAGCAACCATTAAATAAGTATCAATTTAGCTCTAATAAAAATCATTCACTATGAGATTACTTACAAAGCAAGAGGAGTGAAGCCGTTTATTCAAAAAAAAAATGTTAGGGAATCAGAAAAGCATTGTTTTCTTTAATATATAAGATTCATTGCAAAAAATTAAAAGAAGTGAGGGAGTAAAAAAATTACATTTATTTTATATATATATATATAAAGAAAGTCTTCATTAGAGATAAGGATTGAATTAAAATCCATAAATATATAAAGAGAACATAATAATTCTTAAAGTTTAGAAATAATAAATAGAAATCAATTAAAAGCTCAATATAATAATCTATAATAATAGTAATTATTACGATTATATATGAATATATATGAATATATATCAAACATTTAATTAAATTCTCTATCTTAGATTAAAAAAAACTGATAATTGGTGTCTTAATATTGATTAAGTAACAAGGATACAACAGATTCTGTCCACATCAATTTATTAAGATCAGATGATGATATATTAATTATTAGAATATTTATTTTGTACTAACTTCTAGAATTTATGATGTCTTATAAATTTTGTACAAATTTACCTTAATTTATGAGCTAACGAATAAATGATGACCATAGTTTGAATAAGTTAAATATTCAAATAGTTTTCCATGCACAAGCAATTCTAATTCTCAAATTTTAAGGATATTAAGCAACTGTTCTAAAATAGGAGGATAAATGAACTATTAAATACTGTATTCAAACTAATAAATTATGATCGAGAAAATAATTTAAATAATTATAATCTGAAAACTCAAGACTAAACAACACTATTAGTTTATTCGGATTTAAATAGATAAGGAAAGTTTGAATTTTAAAATCATATTAATAAATAAGAAATGATTGTTGCTTTTTATTTTGTATCGATTATCATGAAAGTCTTTGGATGGAGAGAGTATTATCGGGAGTACTTTAATATTTATGGATATTAAACATCTGAAAAATGCCCAGATTTGCATATACAAAAGATTGGTCTGCATCCACACTAATGCGTCTGTAATTTAAAGGGAGTAATTTTAGCTTATGCTTTGATTTGTAAGGATGTGACAGACGTTATTATAAAAACGGAATTGAATGGAACTCAACATTTATGCCATCCCAAATTCCAACCATGGGGAGCTGGGACTACAACAAGGGATAATACCACACTTCATTGTGGGTTTGCTGATGGTGATTAGTTAGTGATGGAAATGCTATCAGATGGAAATTATAAATATTATTGCAAATGTATGTATGAGGTAATAGTTTAGAATTGACGGATGAAAAAAGTAAACGATGCTTGATTACTGCCCTTCAATATGGCATTTATAGTTGCCAATTTTGCAAGCCTCCTTACTATGGACTTGAGTGTAAAAAAGTTATTTGGAGTTTTGATTAACGGTTTTCAAATCCACCCCGATGTATAAATCATTTTTATTTAAGAATGCTTAGGAAATTGTTTGGAATGCGATGACACTACAATGACAAGTTGTAGTAAATGTATTCCTGGAAGAGATAACCAAAATCCTAGCGATAAAACGTGCTCAATAGGTATATCATAGTTTAGACTTTATAGATTGTATAGGATTTACAAGTTGCTCTATAGTTTCTAATACATATGTGTATAGTAATGTTTGCATGCCTGGAACTGTGCTTAGATAGGACCGTTGTGCTTGTACATTTTCAATAATAGTTTATAGCATGTCCAGATGGTTGTTTAACTTGTACTTAGGATACAATGTACATGATGAAGAGAACTTGTGATGTCTGTGATTCTAATTATTTAAGATAATTATATAGTAGCAATGAACCTAATATGTACTTTTGCTATCGAATAAATAATTGTGATAGCACAAGATAATAATTGATTAGTTAAACAACATTACCTACTGGAGAATATGTTTATAATATACGATGTTTATTATGCGATCCAGGATATATTTATGTTGTTTCTACTGGATAATGCCAACGTAAAATTTATTGAAAATAATTCTTTAGCAAGCTATAGTGTGAAATAAGGTTGTTTCTTTTTGGATAACTAAGGAATTAACTGCGTAGCGTGTTATCCATGGTATAGTTTACAATAGGATGGCACATGCAAGCAAATGGCCTGCAATTAAGACTGCTTTACATGTTTAGATACAAATCCAGATTTTTGTAACACTTGTGATGGTTATAATAATAAAATACCTGATATAAATGGTATTTGCTAATGTAAGCCAAATTATGGTCTTAAAATTGATGAATGTGTAATGTGTTCTGAGGGTTATTGTTAAGAATGCGAAGTAGGAAATTTTTTTTCATGTACCTCATGTGCACCTGAAACAAATAGAATATTAGTTGATGAAAAATGCATTTGCAAACCTGGTTCATGTGAACCTGCAGATGGAAGTTTGACATGTATTGGTAAACATACTGAATAATAATTAAGTTTGCGATTAGTCATGTGTTATCTGTTCTGGTCCAACAATTAATGATTGTACTTTATGCCCAGATGAAATTACTTCAAATAGAATTCAGGTTGGTAATTCATGCCCTTGTAAATAGAGGACCTACATCGAATCTAAATCAAAGATGCTAAATGCGGAAGTATTTGTAGTTATATATTAAGAATGCCATCCAAGATGCAAATAATGTTTCTAAGCAGCTGACGAAACCTCAAATTAATATTGTCTAACTTGCATACCTGGATAATACAGAGTACTTTCAGAGAATCTGAATTGTGATTGCAAAGAAAACTATAGTGATTTTGATGGCACTTCAGACATTTGTTTAAGTATTTTTTAATTTATATTTAGTTTGTGATTATACTTGTGGAGTATGTAATGATTTCGGTCCCACACATTGTACCTCATGTTTAGAAAGCTCACATAGATATTTAACAGCATTAGGAGAATGTTTATGTAAAACATCATACTTTGATGATCAAAAATTCAATATAGAGTGTTAATGTAATAAGAAATATTAATCCTAGAATGTCATTATTCATGTTTAAGATGTGCCAATAGCATTGAAGACAATGCATGTTTAGAATGTCCTCCTACTAGAAAGCCTAGTGATCCATTAGCCACTTAGTTTTAATGTATTTGTGAATCTTCAAACTTCTTTGACGATGGATTATTACCAACCTGTCTATAATGTGATACCTCTTGTCTAACCTGTTATGGTCCTCTTTCATCTAACTGTCTAACTTGTGACCCAACTTATAGAGAATTTGATTTATCATCTTGTCTATGTCCCCCAGGATATTTTGATGTTGGATAATTGGAATGTGCTAGTAATTCTATATTAAATATTATCAGAATGTCACTATTCTTGTTATTAATGCTTTGATAATACAGCTGAAGGTTGTATAAATTGTTCAATTGATTTTCATCTTAGAGTGTTAAAAGGAAATACTTGTAAATGTATTGATGGATATTATGATGAACCAGGAACATCTAAATGCAAAAGTAATTACTAAAATTATTTTTATAATAGAATGCTCATATAAATGTGAAACCTGTGAAGAGTAAGCTGAAAAATGTTTGAGTTGTCCTTTAAATTCATTACGTACTTTTGATTCCACTACAGGTTGTCTTTGTCCAGGAGAGTATTACGATTAACAAAATGTCGTAACTTGTTAAAGTAAAATAAAAATAAATTAGAGAATGTCATTTCAAATGCAAAAATTGTAGTGCCTAAACTGAAAGCTCATGCCTCTCATGCGATCCATTGTCATATAGAGAAATTAAACTTTAATAATGTAAATGCTAACCACATTATTTTGAAATGGAAGTTTAGGAATGTGCAAGTAATTATTATGCTCAATTATAGTTTGTAGTGCTCTTTGTTATGAATGCGTTGATAGACTTGATAATTGTACTTCATGCTATGATGATAGATATCTAATTGGAAATAAATGTTAATGTGCTTCTAAGTTTTAAGGGGCTTCGATAAGTACATTTGAATTTAATGGTATGGTTAAAATGCTAAAGTAAATCTTCATATAATTGTAAGAGTGCCATTATTCTTGTGCAACATGTGGAGGAAAAGAAGAAATAGATTGCATTTCTTGTATTGACACTGATAATAGGTATTAAGTAGGCAATACTTGTGTTTGCAAAGAAGGATATTATGATGCAGGATTGCCTGTCTGTTAAAGTATTTATCATTTGTTTATCAATAGAATGCAGTTACAAATGTAAAGGATGCTCAAAATAGTCTGAATATTGTACTTCTTGTTAAGATAACAGTTTAAGATAGTTAGTTTCAGATTTCAAAACATGCAAATGCAATTAAAGATATTATGATGATGGTTAAAGTGAAGTTTGTTAATGTATGTATTTTCAATATGATTAATTAGAATGCCATTACTCATGCCTTCGATGTAATGACATCGACACAAAATGTGAATTATGCTCATTTGAATCAAATAGAATTTACAATGATTAACTATTTTCTTGTGATTGTGATGTAGGTTATTATAATACTGGAGTTGAAATCTGTTAAAAATGTCACTATTCCTGTTTAAATTGTAATTCTGGAGATTCATCATCATGTATTTAATGTGTTGATTCTAACATTTCAAATAGAGTATTTTATAATAACACTTGTAAATGTTTATTTGGATATTTTGATGATGGCTAATCAATTAAATGTTAAAAATGTGATGTTTAATGTTTAAGTTGTATTAATTAATCTTATTAATGTTTATCATGTCCACAAACAAGGAAATTAGAAACTAATTGTAAATGTTAACAAGGATATTATGATATTGGATTACAACTATGTTAAAAATGTAACTCAATTTGTTCTGCATGTGAATTTACATCTAATAATTGCACATAATGTGATTCTGATTAATTTAGACAACTAAATGAAATTACTTAAAACTTGTGATTGTTAAATTGGTTATCTTGAACTTAATGGAATTTGTTTATAATGTGATCAAAGTTGTAAAATTTGTTAGTAATAATTGAATCATTGTACATCTTGTGTTTAATTTAGAAAATAAAATAATAATAATGGCATTTGTATTGATGGTATGTTTGAATCAATTTAAGATAAATAATGTAAATTATGTCATAAAACATGTTTAACATGTGCTTATTCAGATTAATATTGTTTAACTTGTTCAGTTGATAATTTTAGAATATTTAAATCTGGAAATACTTGTGAATGTATATAAGGATACTATGAAAATTAAATAACTTATGCATGTGAATAATGTTCAAAATCTTGTTTAACTTGTTCATAATAATAGAATAATTGTTTAACATGTGATACAACTCTTAATTTATCTTTAATCAAATAATCAATGTTTATGTTCATAATCCTATTATTTTAATTCTTTAACTAATTCATGTTAATGTAATACTATTATATTTATATAGAATGTAATATCACTTGTTTAGATTGTTAAATTCAGAATGAATGTACATCATGTAAATTAACAACCAGACATTTAGATTAAGATTAAAAGAAATGCATATGTAATGATGGTTATTATGAAACAAACTAAGCAAATTGTTAATGTATTATAAATTATCTACTTTTAGAATGTCATTTATCATGTGAGACTTGTATTAATATCGATACTAATTGCTTAAGTTGTATAAGTATATCGAATAGAATATTAACTAATAATTAATGTTTGTGTATATAAGGATATTATGATGCAGGAATTGAAATATGTTAAAAATGTAATGGTAAATGTAAAACGTGTTAATCCTCTGCTTCAACTTGTTTATCTTGTTATCAAGTTGAACAAAATAGATACTAATCAATAGATAAATGTTTATGTAAATCTGGATATTTTGAATCAAATACTGATATCTGTTAAAGTAATCTTAATTAATTAATAATTTAGAATGCTCAAACGAATGTCTAACATGTTAAGGTTCGCCTGATTATTGTACAAGTTGTGATACCAATTCAAAAAGAATAGATTAATCATTTATTCACAAATGTCCATGTATAATTGGATTTTATCAAGATCAAAATTATATTTGTTAAAGTAAATATCCATATATTATTTAAAGAATGCCATTATAAATGTTAAACTTGTATAAATATAAGTGATTAATGTTTAAGTTGTAAATTTGAATTAAATTCAAACAGAAAGTCTTTGTCTGATTAATGTAATTGTAAAGAAGGTTATTATGATGATGGAACTTAATTATAATGCTAAAAATGCAATTTTAAATGTAAAAGTTGTATAAATGATTCAAATAACTGCTAAATTTGTTCAAATTCAATACGAAGTAATCCTCCAATGTGTAATTGTATTGATGGATATTATGAAGATTTATAATTGACATGTTAAAGTATTTATTATCTTAAAATAAGTGTGTGCATATTAATGTAATACATGTGCTACTTAACCATAAAATTGTTTGACTTGTAAACCAGGAAGATCTGGAAATGATTGTAAATGTAGTGATGGATATTTTGAAAATGGATCCATATTATGCGATTGTATTAATTATTAACAATCTTATATAGAATGTGCATTTCAATGTGTTACTTGTAGTAATTCATCATCGAATTGCAACAAATGTAAAGGTAATAGAATTTAAGAACCTTAATGCATATGTCAACCAGGCTATTTTGATGATCAATTAAATGAAGATTGTTAATTATGTGATAGTTCCTGTTTGGAATGTAATAAAATTGGATGTCTATCCTGTAATGCCAATAGAATAATAAATGATGATATGGATTGCATGCCTCCACCAAATTCAATTTGGTATGATAATACTCCTTGGTGTTCAAGTAAGTGAATTTAAATATTTTTAGCTTGTTAGGTTGCAGTTATTAAAGTATATTTATCAGATGATCTCAGTAAAATAATTATTCATTTTGATTTCCTTTTAAATTCAAAATAATTTAATTCATAATTTGAATTAAATAAATGTTTGTAATTATTTGAATTAGAATCTGTCTAAAGTTTTGGGTTAAATTGTTAATGCTTTCTTGATCCAGATGATAATCATCAATTATTAATATCTTTAGGAGAAAACTCAAAAATAAATGTAGGTGATGAATTACTATTTCTAAGTAATTCTTTATCTCATGTTAATTGTGAAACTACTTTAAATAAGTTTATTTTTCCAAAATTATAATTGCCATTAAACCCATTGGCTCCATAAATTGAGTATAATGTACCTTTATATAAATTGAATCCTTATACAGAAAACTCAGTTTATTTGAAATCAATAAAAAACTATGGATTTAGAAAATTAACTAATATCAACTGGACTGTTTAAGCAGAAACAAGCCAAATTACAGTATCCTTGAGCGATTTCATTACATAAATCAATTTACTTTAGGAATAAAATTTACTTATACCCAAACTTACATTACCTGGTGATGAAATTCTCAAATTTAAGATCTAATATGAAAATTTCATTAATATTCATTCATAATCAGAATTTACAATATAAACTCATTCAGGAAGCCTTCCATATATTGAAATAACTGCAAAACCTTAATATTTCGTATATGAGACGATTACTATAAGTTTATCTGCTAACACTTTATATTAATCAAATTAAAGTGATAGTTCTAAATATTTAATTGAAATTAGTGAAATTGATAGATATCCTAAAAAGTCATCGTCTTCACAATTAAATAAATCCATGTAATCTAATCCTTTTGAAAAAATTTAAGCTAGCATTCTAAAATATACATTAAGTCCTAATACAACTTATACGTTCTAAGTTAATGCAACAAATTTAAATACAAATAAGGCTCAATAATAAAATTTGAGTATCTAAATCCCATATGCTGGATTAATATGCAAATTTAATAACAAAGAAATCTAGAGTATTAGAAAGGATCTCAATTTATAGATATAATGCAGAGATTTAGACACAATATATGATTGGAATACTGATCCAGATTTGTATGTCCAAGTAGCCTGTAAGGATTTAACTTTAAATAGCACTTGCATAAATTAATTAAAATAATTAATTAATGTCAATGTTACAGATACATTTTAATTTATTAAGAAGAATTCAATTTCTTCCTTAACTGTGTAGGAATGGTCAGTCATAGTAACCAAATTTGACTAAATTTACAAATTTACATAAATTATCGTTTTTCTTGAGGATGATTTCCCTGTTTTAGATTTAGATTTCAATTAGGGTTATTTAATGAGACAAGTTAATAATTATGAATAGCTGAATTTTACATTTCTAATCCCATTCAATTAAAAATCTTAGTTATTAGATCTATCAATTGCACTTATATATAACTATCAGATAATAGCAATACTGTAACCTAAATATCTTTCTCATTAATTTAAGTTATTTAATAGTCTAGAAGAGTTAAAATTGGGGAATAACATTAATCTTAAATTTACAGCATAATATACAAACAATATCATGCCTAGTCTAAATACCATAAAACTGACTATTAATTAACCTCCTATCTGTTCAAAATTAACTATTACTCGTTCTAATGATTAAGCACTTTCAAATATGATGGTTACTACTTCTTGTTAATACTCAGATGATTCTCCTTATAAAGTACGAACTTAGAGTATTTTTGAGAGAATAAGATTTAACAGATTTTTTGAAAGGTTCATCTGATAATTCCTTAATTCTTTATCCTTATTAGTCATAAACTCAATTTTAGATTTAAATTTCTTCTTCAGTGGATTCTTCAAAAATTGGACTTTTATTATAAGTGCTTGATTAAGGAGGATCAATAACTCCTATTTATGAGTTAATTACTTCAACCCCTGCAAAAATTAATTGTTCCTAAATATAATTTACAAATTTGAAATTGCAAAACAAGATTTCTTTGTTATTTGAAGCAATGAATTAAAAATGTAATGAGTTACATAATTAAATTTATCTTGATTTGCTTTACTAATAAATTTTGCCAGATTAAAACGATAACATCCTAAAATTTTAAGCTATAAAATTATATAGGTAGTTTTTAATATAGTTTGGATAGACCAAACCTAAGAATCGATTATTATTTGAATCAAATTAAAAAGGATGTTATGATAAAAATTCAAGTCGTTTCTTTATTACATAAAATCAGGATGATCCTAATTCTAATTCAACAACGAAGATAGAAGAGTTACAAGATAATGTTAAGAAATTAGATTCATCATTTAAATATTTTAGTGGAATGAAAAAGTAAAGTGAAGAGGGGCTCAATCAAAATAATTATGTTTGGAATCAAGAACTTTTCTAATAACTATAAAACTTTTAAGGAGGTTTAACCAATCTATTATACTTTGTTGATGAATTGTATTCTAACTTTTTATCAGCCAATACAACAAATACAACAATTTACTCAAGCATTGTTGAATTGTTAAAGTATAAAAGTTCTATTACAGATGAAATATAGAATAATATTGTTGTTAATGACTAACCATTATATATTGAGGGTAAAGATATGATTTCTTAATTAAAAAAAAGAACAAAAAAGATGTTCAATTAATAATTTAATATTGAACCAGCAATTGAAGACTACATAATAGATCTTATTCAATATGAATCTACAAATCTTTCAATAAATCCATTAATATTCAGTCCAGACTAAGATAAAATGCTTTAATAACATTTTAACGACAAAACTATGCAAATATTGTCAGATAATTATTACTTAATAAAATTATTCAATGTTATTAAAAACAGATATATAACTTATGAAAATATTTCATCTTACTTTGGCACTAAATTTGGAACATATGAGATCTGTTCTAATTAATCATAAAAAATTAAAGAATATGAGATATTGTGTATTTCAAGAACAGTCTCTGGAGGATTCCATAAATGTAATTTAAATAAAGTAGAAAACAATGAAACTATTGAATTAACTTGTGAATGCAAGAGTTTGGGGGAAATATTTTTAATTTCTTCTACAAATTTTAGTTTTGTAGATGTATTTAATAATAGCACAGAAGAAGCTGGTTTTGATATCACTTCATTCTAAGATGATTTCTTTATTTTAATTATTTGTACAAGCTCCTTGACTATGATACTATTCGGAATTTATATTTTTTAATTAATCAGGGACTTGAGAGATAATTCAGATGATGAAATATTATAAGAAGTTTGTAGTGTGTAGGTAGATATAAATAAAATGATGTACAAAGGAAGTTCTACACTTTTCAAATAAAAATTCAAAGTATATTTTAAATTTAATTATTAGGATATTCATCAAGTCATCTCACTTGCTAATTATAAAGATTAATAAATTAAATTCAGTTATAGAATTTTGGAAGTCATATCCTAAATTAATTTATTGTTAACTTTTAATATTGTAGAGTTTTACTTCTAAAGTCTTAACATACCCCTGATATTTGCTTTTATGATCGTTAACCCTATTATTGTTTTTATTCTGAGAATAATCTATAAAATTATTGAAACAATATACAGATTCAGAAATATTCCTGCAATTATTAGTTCGTTCATTCTAATCATATTATTGATATTGCCGAATATTGTCCTCTTTATTATTCACAAAACCAGGTAATTATCCATTATATTTTAGATTGGAGGCTTAATCAGAAATATATATAATGGTTATTATCTTCTTAGTGAATATTGTAATTTAATAAACTGTGATTGAAGCGATTTCAATATTCGGAAGAATTTCAATTTATAGATTAATAGCCTCGAGCCTCAAATAAATGGAACTTAACCCATTATTTCATTTGATGCATTTTTTTGTTATGCACAGCAGTCTAGAAGATATTTTCGACGAGTTCCTAAAAATTTGAAATGATATTTTGAATTAAATAAAGATTAAAATTTTATAATTATTTTTAAAATTTCATAATGTATTCTAAATAAATAGTATTAAATTATCTAATTTATAAAATTCAATAATTGTTTACATAAGACATAAATATATGTCTAGAGTTAAAACCTATTTAATTAAGTTTCATTGTAACTCTGATTTATTATATTATTTATTCTCAATTGCATTCAAATTTTAACTCTATAATCCAAGATTTTAGTCATTTTGATAAAAGTCATCACAAGAACAATATAATTGATAGAAACGATAGTAAATTTATAATAATTACAAAGAATTAAAGAATCACTTAGTATTGAAAGCAAAATTATTATTAACTAAACAAAGAGAATTTGAAATATATTCATCCTTTCAGTAAATGGAAGGATTAAGATAATTGAATAGTATATATATGTTAAATGAAGTTGCTGGTTTTACATATCTAGTTGAAATAAATAATTGATAATGTATTTGATATATCAGGTTTTTCCGAAAATAATCATTAAAATTTCGAGTATTCTCAAAAACAAGATAACAATATCAACGTATAATAACATGGCTGCAATAATATAATCATCAATTGTTAAATAATTAGACTAAGTTTGAATTATAATATTACATGATTGCCAATAATAAGTTAAGTATCAAAGATGATATAGCCTCCATATATGATGATGCATAGGGTACATATGAATAAATGGAACCAAATATTGCGAACGAATAAGCCAATAATGCACATAATCAAAACACTCATACTTAAAACAAAGCAGAAATGTCCTTGAATAATAAATGAAGTAATCAACCTGCAGCTGAATAATCTGTTTTTGTACGCCATGCATATATTGTGAGCATAATAGTAATTGCCACTGTGATTGATGCAGCAATAATGACTAATTGAACTATATAATATTTGAATTCAGAATTTACCTCCATTTGATAATAATTCAAAGCAAATGATGCAAGGTGCAGCCACAACAGTACTAAAGCATAGAGTAAAAATAGTAAGTAATATGTAATTGAGAGGCACCTATAAGATATTATATATTTCATACTTTTCTCGCCACTTTTCTGCAACAAAAGATAGCAACTTCAATGACTAAGGCAATTACAAAGCAAAATATAGTTAATGGTGTGTATTGAATTGTTGATGTATTGATGATGGCATTTCTCACATTTTGGAAATAATAAGATGCCAAAATTAACAGAAACGTGATTGAAAGTTAAAAACTCATAATGGCATAAACTTTCACAATGAATCCAGCTCTAATATCGGAATCTGCAGAGCTTACTAAACCTGAACATTCAGAATCATTTACTGCCATAGGATTATTAAATGCAGCATGATTAACATTTCCAATTTGATAGGCAAGTTGTTATGGCTATTTACTATTTTAATTAAAAGGATCTTATTAATTAGGAGTTTATTAATTGTATTGAAGTTATTGATTTGGATCATCAGAGTAATACCTATTATTGTTGTTATTCATGTAATTTATTAATATAATAATGATATAAATAACATAACATACGAATTCAATTGATTTATTTCTATTGTAAATGATGAATTGCATCATTGATCATATTACTCATTTTTCTATTCTAAAGTGTTACTTTACCTAATTATCCAAGTTGTCTTTCCATTTTATCAACATTCTTATCCTTATCTTCATTACTCATAGAATAATATTTAATTCATAATCTCATTTAATACTTAATATCCTCATGAATTCCAGCATAAAGTTTAAGGGAATACTCAATTTACATATCCTTTTCAAAATTAAGAGATAGACAAGATTATTAATTCTATTTTCTTTCTATTAATTAATTTAATTTAGTTTATATCGGAGCAGCAATCCTGTAACTGTAAACTATTTTTATTGAATTGTAAGCCTGCATTCAAATTCTTTTTATTAATGATTCTATAAATGAAAATTTAAATTAGTTTAATAGACTGTGAAAATATTTATTAGGATTTTAGAATTCATACATTTCAAATATTTAACAAATTAAAATTATTCATTGACTTTTAAAGTACACCAAATATTTAAGCATGGATTGAGAAATCATATGAAATTATAAATTTATAATAAAATATCCCTTGTTCTAAAATTACACTAAATTCATTCTAATTAATTATAACAATTATTGACATTAGCTTTCAATAAGAGGATAAAAAAACTTTAATTAAGTTGTTTATTTTCTTATGAAAAGTGAGTAAATAGTAAATCAAATTTTGATGTCATTAAAATTTTTGCTAACATTTCAAAAATTTATGGATGAGTTATAAATATATAAGTGTATTATAAGATATTAAAAAAATAAATACAGATATTTATTATAAAAACTAATCCTATGGGAATGGATGCTATATAAATAATGAAGAATTCATCATTAGTAAGTTCCAACAAAGTTTCTATTTGGCCAACATTCATTAATAGTTTTTTGCAACCAAATGCTACAATTATTATACTGATATTTGTTGCTTTAATTCAAGAGTTTGAATAAATCTAGGTCAGATTTGGCTACTATAATAGTTTAATTCCGTAATAGGGCTTTGTGTTTTTTTTTAAATATTTTCTTGTTGAAGCAAAAAATAAAAAATGAAAATTTAAATTGTTAGCCAGATTATATCAGTATTACCGATGTATAATCAATTTGACTTTGCGTTTTCTAGTAAATCAACAAGTCTTTTTCGAATTAGTATATAAAATGTAAAACTTACAAACTAAATACAGCAAAATTACATTCCAAAGCTTTGCGATAAGATTGGCAATTTTAAACCAGACCATAAACCTATCTTAAATCAAATATCTTGTCTTTACTCTAATGCTGTCAATTATAGAGACTGCAAGAAATAATATCACGGTCTCATTGGTCCCATTAATGTTTATATCGACAAGAAATTGCCACCTGTAGCTAAAACTAGTTACACTCAAAATTTTATCACAAAAAAATATGAAAAACAAGATCCTATCATCCAAAAATAATTGTACTCCATATCTCACTATCTCTAGAGATCCATTCCAGAATCCTCAAAAACCTTGATTCGAGATACTACACAAAATTCTATTTTGGTTACCCGAAAAGATAATACATCCACTAAACATTTAGTTTATAGAAAAAGAAACAATCCCATCAACGCTTTAAATGGGTCTTAAATTCTTATTCAAAATTAGTAATTTTTAGTCTATCTTATAAGTGTAGTATTCTAAATTTATTGAATTGTTAAATAAATCATCTATATAAGGCAACTCTTTCCCAAACTTCATCCTCAAGAGCACAATTTGATTAATTAAATTTAAATGTGGAGATATTCATTAGTATTTTATGTTCTATTTCAGAATTAATCTTATTAGTTCTTATCAGATTTATTTAAGGTCCATTTGCATCTATTTTGAGGATGGCAAACTATTGTTTTCACTTTTTTGTTTAAAATGTTACATGCATCAATTTTGTTTATTGCACTGCATTAATTGTTATTTTCTTCTTGTCGAAATAAGTTCTCCCAATATTCGTTTCGCTTTTTCACTCTTCAAAGAATCCAATTATACAATTTACAAGTGTTTTCTCATAGTTTACTAAATTTAACTCCAAATAAACTCGAATTTTATTGTCCATTTTATCGATTCTCTATTCAACTTAATCGAAACAATATGTATAATAAATTATATATATTAAATTATGGTAAGTCAATAATCAGAATGATGAGGAGTTAGTCGGATTAATAAATTAATAATAATTTTTTAAGTCATAAAAATTATATCTGATGCCCTTTGCTTAGAGGTGGGGTCCTTAGTATTGATTTCAGGAATTTAAATGAAGTATGAGAAGTAAGGTTTTTAAATTTTATACATTAATTAGAAGGATGTTTCATTGGATTTAATAAGTTTAACTTTAACTTTAGACATTCCTACCTTAAAAAAACTAATTGTAGGTCTGTCTTATGAAGTTTATTTTTGATTAAATTAGAAAAAAAAGTATTAAATGAAGGTGGATTCTCAATCATTTTTCGAAACCCAAATTAAGAAATATTTTGGTTTATAATTAATTTTAAAATAGCACTAATAAAATTAAATTTTAAAAAAATATTTGAATAAATTTGGCACTTTAAATAATTATTAAAATATAACACAATTATTGTATTGGAATTAGTATTTTTAATAATTAGCTGCCTATAGTAGTTGTTGTTATCAACATCCTAATAAACCCACAAGTAAAATTGTTAATTAAATTTTTAGCAGATAATTTAATTTGAACAGTCATATATTATGTATCAATTTAGCTCTAATGAAGATCATTCACTTTGAGATAATAGATGAAGCAATAAAATGTAATCTTTATTTTCAAAAATAAAATTATAGCAAATCAGAGAAAGCACCTGTTTTATTAATATATAAGATTAAATGCAATAAACTAATGAGGTTTTTGAAGTAAAGAACATACAGGTATTTTTCTCAATATGATGAAATGGCTCATAAAAAATTATTTTATATATCAACTCAAATATATAAAGAATTTCTAATTATAGATAGAGAAATTAACAATTCTTAAAGTTAGAAATAATAAGCAGAAATCAATTAAAAGTTCAATTATAAAATAGCCCATAATAATAATTATTATAATATATATAAATAATTAATAATAAATTGAATAGTCCATCCTCGATTTAGGCAATCTGATACTTTGTGACTTAATTTAGATAAAGTAATAAGGATACACTAATTGCAGACATCAGCAGTTTATTAAAGATCAAATGATGATATATTAATTTTAGAATATATATTTAATACTACCTTTTAGTACTTCTGATTTTTTATATACTGTTGTAGATTTATCTTAATTTATACATCTCTAGTGAATAAATGATAATCATTGTTTGAATTAGTTAATATGTTATCTAGTTTCCATTCACAAGCATCTCCTCCTTGAATTTCAAGGATATTAAGCGACTACTTTAAAATAGTGGATTAACGAACTACGAAATGCTTATTCAAACTAATAAACTAAGATCAAGTAAATAATTTAAATAATTATAATCTTAAACTCAAGACTAAACACCGCTTTTAGTTTAATATTAAGATTTAATAGATAAGGAAAGTTTGTTGAATTTTTAAATCATATTAATAAAAAAGAAATGATTGTTGGTTTGTATTTTGTATCGATCATCGTGGGAGTCTTTGGGTGGAGAGAGTACTATCGGGAGTACCCTAATATTTATGGTTATTATACTTAAAAATGCCCAGAATTGCATGCATAAAAGGTTGGTATGCATCCACACTAATGCGTCTGTAATTTAAAGGGAGTAATTTTAGCTTATGCTTTGATTTGTAAGGGTGTGACAGAGATAATTATAAAAACGGAATTGAATGGGACTCAACATTTATGCCATCCCAAATTCCAACCATGGGGAGCTGGAACTCCAACAAGGGACAATACCACACTTCATTGTGGGTTCGATGGAGGTGATCAGTTAGTGATGGAAATGCTAGCAGATGGAAATTATCAATATTATTGCAAATGTAAATATCGGTTAGTATTAGATTAGCATTGACAGATGATAAAAATATACGATGCTTGATAACTGCTTCCCAATATGGCATTTATAGTTGCCAATTTTGCAAGCCTCCTTACTATGGACTAGATTGTAAAAAAGTTCTCTGGTATTTTGATTACCGTTTTACAAATCCACCCCGATGTATAAATCAAATTTATTTAAGAATGCTTAGGAAATTGTTAGGAGTGTGAAGATAGTGTAAGTTGTTACAAATGTCTTCCTGGCAAAGCTAACGCAAATAACGATAAAATGTGCTCATTAGGTAGATCATAGTTTAAACTATTATTATAGATTGTGCAGGATTTACAAATTGCTTTATAGCTTCTAATACATATTAATTTAGTAATGTTTGCACTCCGGGAACTGTACTTAGATAGGACCGTTGCGTTTGTATATTTTAAATAATAGTTTATAGAATGTCCTGATGGTTGTTTAACTTGTACTTAAGATTAATAGAACATGAATAAAAGGTCTTGTGATGTCTGTGACTCTAATTATTTTAGATTATTATATAGTAGAAATGAACCTGACATGTACTATTGCTATCGAGCAAATAATTGTGATACTTCAAGATAATCATTGATTAGTCAAACAGTATTAAATACTGGAGAATATGTTTATAATATACGATGTTATTTATGCGATCCAGGACTTATTTATGTTGTTTCTAGTGAATAATGCCAAGGTAGAATTAATGAATATATTTCTTTAGCAATCTCTACAGTGAAATAAGGCTGTTTCTTTTTTGGTACTAATTAAGGAACTAATTGCGTAGCATGTTCACCATGGTATAGTTTACAATCGGATGGCACATGCAAACCAATGGCCTGCAATTAAGAATGCTTTACATGTTTAGATACAAATCCAGATTTTTGTACTACTTGTGATGGTTTTAATCATAAAATACCTGATAATAATGGTATTTGCATTTGTAAGCCAAATTATGGTCTTAAAGCTGATGAGTGTGTAAAGTGTTCTGAGGGTTATTGTTAAGAATGTGAAGTAGGAAATTTTTTTTTATGTACCTCATGTGCACCTGAGAAATATAGAATCTTAATTGATCAATAATGCGTTTGCCAACCTGGGTTTTGTTAACCTGCAGATGGAAGTGCGACGTGTATTTGTAAGCATTCTGAATAATAATTAAGTATGCGATAAGTCATGTGTAAATTGTTCTGGTCCAACAATTAATGATTGTACTTTATGTCCTGACGAAATGACTACAAATAGAATTCAGATTGGTAATTCGTGTCCTTGTAAAAAAGGTTACGCTGAATATGAAGTCAAAGATGCTAAATGTGGAAGTATTTGTAGTTATATATTAAGAATGCCATCCAAGATGCAAATCATGTCTCTAAGCAGCTGACGAAACCTCAAATTAATATTGTCTAACTTGCATACCTGGATAAAATCGAATTCTTTCAGAGAATCTCAATTGTGATTGCAAAGACAACTATTCCGATTTTGATGGCACTTTAGATATATGCATAAGTATTTTTATAATTATATTTAGTCTGTGATTATACCTGTGGAGTATGTAATGATTTTGGTCCTACACATTGTACCTCATGTTTAGAAAGCTCACATAGATATTTAACAGGTTTAGGAGAATGTTTATGTAAAACATCATACTTTGATGATCAAATATAAAACACAGAGTGTTAAAGTATAATAGATATTAATCCTAGAATGCCATTATTCATGTTTAAGATGCGCAAATAGCATAGAATAAAATACATGTGTAGAATGTCCTCCAACTAGAATGCCTAGTGATCCATTAGCCACTTAGTTCTAATGTATTTGTGAATTTTCAAACTTCTTTGACGATGGATTATTACCAACCTGTCTATAATGTGATGCCTCTTGTCTAACCTGCAATGGTCCTCTTTCATCTAACTGTCTATCTTGTGATTCAACATATAGAGAATTTTATTTATCATCTTGTCTATGTCCACCAGGATAATTTGATGTTGGATAATTGGAATGTGCAAGTAATTCTATTTTAAACATTATCAGAATGTCACTATTCTTGTTTTTAATGCTTTGATAATACAGCTGAAGGTTGCATAAATTGTTCAATTGATTTTCATCTTAGAGTGTTAAAAGGAAATACTTGTAAATGTATTGATGGATATTATGATGAACCAGGATCATCTAAATGCAAAAGTAATTATTAACATTATTTTTATAATAGAATGCTCATATAAATGTGAAACCTGTGAAGAGTAAGCTGAAAAATGTTTGAGTTGTCCTTTAAATTAATTACGTACTTTTGATTCCACTACAGGTTGTCTTTGTCCAGGAGAGTATTATGATTAACAAAATGTCATAATTTGTTAAAGTAATATAAAAATAAATTAAAGAATGTCATTTCAAATGCAAAAATTGTAGTGCCTAAACTGAAAGCTCATGCCTCTCATGCGATCCATTGTCATATAGAGAAATTAAACTTTAATAATGTAAATGCTAACCACATTATTTTGAAATGGAAGTTTAGGAATGTGCAAGTAATTATTATGCTCAATTATAGTTTTGTAGTGCTCTTTGTTATGAATGCGTTGATAGACTTGATAATTGTACTTCATGCTATGATGATAGATATCTAATTGGAAATAAATGTTAATGTGCTTCTAAGTTTTAAGGGGCTTCGATAAGTACATTTGAGTTTAATGGTATGGTTAAATGCTAAAGTAAATCTTCATATAACTGTAAGAGTGCCATTATTCTTGTGCAACATGTGGAGGAAAAGAAGAAATAGATTGCATTTCTTGTATTGACACTGATAATAGGTATTAAGTAGGCAATACTTGTGTTTGCAAAGAAGGATATTATGATGCAGGATTGCCTGTCTGTTAAAGTATTTATCATTTTTTTATCAATAGAATGCAGTTACAAATGTAAAGGATGCTCAAAATAATCTGAATATTGTACTTCTTGTTAAGATAATAGTTTAAGGTAGTTAGTTTCAGATTTTAAAACATGCAAATGCAATTAAAGATATTATGATGATGGATAAAATGAAGTTTGTTAATGTATATATTTCTATGTTTATAATTAGAATGCCATTACTCATGCCTTAGATGTAATGACATCGACACAAAATGTGAATTATGCTCATTTGAATCAAATAGAATTTACAATGATTAACTATTTTCTTGTGATTGTGATGTTGGTTACTATAATACTGGAGTTGAAATCTGTTAAAAATGTCACTATTCCTGTTTAAATTGTAATTCTGGATATTCAAGTTCATGTATTTAATGTGTTGATTCTAACATTTCAAATAGAGTATTTTATAATAACACTTGTAAATGTTTATTTGGATATTTTGATGATGGCTAATCAATTAAATGTTAAAAATGTGATGTTTAATGTTTAAGTTGTATTAATCAATCTTATTAATGTTTATCATGTCCACAAACAAGGAAATTAGAAACTAATTGTAAATGTTAACAAGGATATTATGATATTGGATTACAACTATGTTAAAAATGTAATTCAATTTGTTCTGCATGTGAATTTACATCTAATAATTGCACATAATGTGATTCTGATTAATTTAGAGAACTTAATGAAATTACTAAAACTTGTGATTGTTAAATTGGTTATCTTGAACTTAATGGAATTTGTTAATAATGTGATCAAAGTTGTAAAATATGTTAGTAATAATTGAATCATTGTACATCTTGTGTATAATTTAGAAAATTAAATAATAATAATTGCATTTGTATTGATGGTATGTTTGAATCAATTTAAGATAAATAATGTAAGTTATGTCATAAAACATGTTTAACATGTGCTTATTCAGATTAATATTGTTTAACTTGTTCCGTTGATAATTTTAGAATATTTAAATCTGGAAATACTTGTGAATGTATATAAGGATACTATGAAAATTAAATAACTTATGCATGTGAATAATGTTCAAAATCTTGTTTAACTTGTTCATAATAATATAATAATTGTTTAACATGTGATACAACTCTTAATTTATCTTTAATCAATAATCAATGTTTATGTTCATAATCCTATTATTTTAATTCTTTAACTAATTCATGTTAATGTAATACTATTATATTTATATAGAATGTAATATCACTTGTTTAGATTGTTAAATTCAGAATGAATGTACATCATGTAAATTAACAACCAGACATTTAGATTAAGATTAAAAGAAATGCATATGTAATGATGGTTATTATGAAACAAACTAAGCAAATTGTTAATGTATTATACATTATCTACTTTTAGAATGTCATTTATCATGTGAGACTTGTATTAATATCGAT
>NW_001799025.1:0-108202 GCF_000165425.1 Paramecium tetraurelia
AATTGCAGTTAATTTTTAATTCTATGTTAGAAATCGACTTTTTTATTGTATGATATCCATTTCCTGTAAAAATAACTTAATCACCAGTAAATTCAACTGAAAACATAGGCCTAGGTAAACCTCTATATTCAAGTTTCGAAGAAAATCTTATAAAATTGCAGAGAATAGGCGAAAATACTTTTGTAAAAGATTTCAGCATTCGAACTTTTCTATGGTAATTTGTAGTATATCCTGCCCCCCCTATAAATTGATATTGATTTAATTTTACAATCTTTTATCTAATATTTTGTACCAACACCATTGTTATCTATAACTACTAACCATTGTAATATATATGTATTCAGAAAATCCATACCGGAAAATGGATAAAACTCTACTCGATCTGCTTGATTAGGATCGTATACATTAGAATCATAATTTGAAAGCGCTAAAATTGTGTTAGATTAAATGAAGGCTTCATCAATTCCTAAAATAATTTAAAATCCAATAGAGGTTAAATTTTCTGATTTTCCAGGAGAATAGGGGGAATATATTGAAACTATATTAGGAGGTGTTAAAATAACCTATTATAAAATGAAATTTTACTGATAATTAAACCTCTGTAGACCCTTTCTAACTAAAACTTGTAAGTGTAACGAAAGAAGTATCACAATTTGCGTTTGCATAATAATAACTGAGGTTCTAAGGCGGAATCAAATTAAACTAACTGATAACTTATATTCTTTGATCATCAACTGCAAACCACCTTATTTTGAACCTATAGCCTTTCTCATATTCACAGTACAATCGCATAGCAAAGTCTATGATCTTCAATTATACACTTACTTGTTAATGTAATGTCTGTAATGCTAAAATTGAAACCAGAATCATTATAATTTTTACCCCAATGCATCTCTATCTTCTCATGAGTGATAAACACTTGCGGAATATTTGCAAATGAGTCTGAGAATGTTATTGTTGCATCATATATTGATCCTTTACTACAATTAAAATCTGGTACAACATCCTTGTTCCAATCTAGATAATAGTTACTATCATATTTTATTGTTGCCAGCCCTATTGGGAATATCAAAAATGTAATAATCAACATAATAAAATAATAAATTGAAAAACTAATTAAACAATGTTTTAATAGAGCTTATTTAAGAAAGATAAATATAAAAATGGATGATATTCAGTTTTACAACATAGATTAAAAGCAAATTGTAAATAATGCAGTATAATGATGTTGAAAGATAAAGTAATTAAAATAAACAGAATAATAATAAAAAAAGGGTTGTCAACACGAGGACTTCCCAAGCGGTCCCCCACCTTAGTACTAACCTTGCCTTAAGCCGCTTAACTTCGGAGTTCGAATGGGATCCGGTGCTTTAGACTTAGTATGGCCGACAACCATTATTACAATACAATTCCTTATTTATAACTCGTTGATTAGTGAGTTAATAAACTTTTATTTTTAATTATCACCTTATTTAATAAAATACTAAATTGCAAAAATTAAGATAATTTGATTGTCTTAAGTCTTATAAAAATTATATTAAAATTTATATAAGTTAACAAATATTATTATCTAAATTTGATCCAAAAGTCAGGCTATATTAGTCCTATTCAACTTATTTTCGTTTTAAGAATGACTTCATAGATTTATTTTTTCGTTCTTTGAAATAGATAGGGGGTCTCTTTTATTATATAAAATCTCTTAAGAAAAACACTTATACATAGTTTAGATTATATCTTACTAGAAGAATTCTAATAGATTTTTATATACTTGTATACATTAGAATTATGTTAAAGGCTTACCCGTGTAAACAAAGCATATGGATATCCTATCTAACTTTTTGTATACAATTTTTTATTTATTTTTAAAGCTTCAGCCAAATTGATTGTGGATTCTAATCATTTTATACACCCCATTATTTAGTTTACGATAAAGTTCTCTATCCTAAATAGGAGTATTGATTCTAATTAGAAAAAACCAAAATTCTATGTCATTATTACAATTGCAATTCTTAAAATTTTTATGCTATATTTAATTAAAATTATTTATAAAAAATGAAATATTGTTGTCTAAATTGATCATAACTTTTTTTGAAGATAGTAACACAAGGTGTTTATATCATGCTTCATAAGATATTCGCTATTGACCCATCTATTTTTTGGAACAATACCTAAAATAGAATTAGATGATAGTATTACCATTGGGTCTCTTTTGCCACAATAGATAATACATTTTATGTCCTTTATCCTTTACTTGTACAGCTTGGCCAATCTTATCCAATAGATCTCCAAACTCAAATCCGCCTTCACATTGTAATTTGATTTCAGTGTTTTTCTGGGATTATTCTGATGTGGATTCTTAAATGATTTCAGAATCCTGCTATTAATTAGGTTACAAAGTCTTTTCATTCTATTAATTAGTAGTAATTAACTAGACTAATTCATCTTGTTATTTCTTCATTAGATCTATTTCTGACTTTAATTGATCTACCTAATTTTGTAATATTTTTATTTGTTCTTATTGGTGTTAATGCTAATTCTATTTGGATTTGCTGGGCACTCCAATAAAATCCTCTAATTGAGGTGGTTCATCATTTTGGATATGATAAAAATTCGATCCATTATTTTTAACATTTTCTTCAAATTGGTGCAAAAATTAAGTTAAATTTGGTATCTTGTCTGGTTTCTCCCAGGTGCAATCTCTGTTATTATAGCCTTGCCATTTGACAAGATAATATTTCTAGCCATTGTATTATTTATAATCAAGTATCTACTCTATAAAATACAATCCTCTCTTTTTTCTGGACATCAATAAATTGGTATTTTTAAATTAATTTTCAATTTATATATATATTAATATGTAAATACTCAGATCATAAGGCTTTTATGATTAGATCACTAAAAAAATTAGTTTAAATATTTGTGAGTAATAAAAGTATTATATAATTCATTAATTTCTTGAATAAATATTTGGTAATAAAGTTGGATTGTTGTGATGTCTTTGCATTCTTACATATTCATCGATTTCTAATGACATTTCTTCAGATTTCAACTTGTATCCTTCAAAATCCTCATCAATAAAATTGAAGTTTGGAGACGCAAGCTATTACTATTTGACTTAGCTCAATCGCTAAACCTGAGGAAACACAAATCGTTATCTCGCTACATGATCAGAAATTGACAAACCCCTGAGTTCCTTTGGCTTTTAATCCTTGCTTCTTTTGCTTACCTTAGCATTGGGATTGTTCAGAGGACTAGCATTGTTTTCAAGTAATTGATTTACTGATACATTTAGAGGGACTGAATTCTTTTTTTTTTGTAGCGCAATACTTCCAACTACTCTTTATTAATTGCTTAGTAATCCTGGAGATTATAATTGACTTGGAGATTATTATAAAAAGTGATTGTATCTATGTTTGGATATAGATAACTTCTTCTTTCCACTCTTCACAGGTGATGAAATGAATGCATTTCTCAGTAAATTGTCCCTATCCAAATACTCATCATACATCAATTCCTATACTATTTTTTGAACTGATCTATTTTAGAAATTATGGGGCAATTAAAAAGTCATAATATATATTTAATAAATCAATTTCTTTTCTTATTGAGAAGTAATATGATGTTTGTTATATTGAATTTGGTTTTATAATCTTGGAATTCTACCATTTTATCGATCTCAAATAATGAATCAAGATCCTAAAAACAATTCTGCTGTTATGGGCTGCTAGCAATTATTGAACGTTTAATGATATTATCTGGACTAGTTAGATTTCGTAAGAAAGTGCTACTAATTATAGGTTCCGTCAACTTATCCGATATAATATCAGCCTATAAAATCTCCTTGTATAAATATTTTGTAGACGGTTGTTTAGTGAGTTGATCCACTCCAATATTGGCACTGCTGATATGTTCACTTGAGTTATCAGAGAAAGCTTCGAAACTATCAGAACTCTATTCAAATACATTGTTGTTACTCGTACCTTAATAGGTAATCTAATTCATATTTTATGATCTTACCTACTAAAATATTGCAGATCTTGACTTTTTGGTCACCTTCCGATTATATCGAGGGTCTCTTTCCTGATAGATCTAATCATAATTGAATCTCCTCTTAATATTGAAAGAGGAACAGTTAAAGGTAGGATGAAATGAATCACAAAAATAACATCTAAAATTCAACTTAGATGTATCATTGTTAAATATTATGTCATCTTTTATCATCTGAAAAACTTCCTATATTATTATTGCAATGATACCCTTTCTTTCGATTGCTGCAAAATACTAATAAGAATTTGTTTCTCAATGAAAAAATACAGCACCTCTTTGGAATCGGTTTGCTCTAATTTTACTCTCCCTTGCTATTGATTGTTGATGATTTCAGTCAAACTTAATTCTATAACTTTTTGGCTTAATAACTTAATGTGAAATCCCATAAATTCCGCATAAATGTTGCCATTAAGGATTATATATAACCCATCGATCTCCGTACTGCAGATCGATTTATAACTTATAAGATAATCACATTTAAAGACTGGCTCTAAATCAAGGATCCATTTTGACTTATTAAATTTAAAGTGCTCGAGGATAAAAATTTAATTTTTGATAACTCTTGTTTGATCAGTTTCTGTTTCAGATAATTTGAAACCTTATTGATTCTTGACTCCTACTAAATTGTTTGATCTTCCTCCAGGATTTCAAAAATTTTTGAGTAATGAATTATAATCAGCTTGCATCTGAAACATATGAGCTATGATTGAAGATAAAGTCGGAATGAGTCTAATAATTATTGATGTTTGGATTTTTCACTGGTACCCATTAATAGACACTTTAGTATGTATAAAATCAACCCTGCATTAAAAGTAACATTCAATATCATTAACAATTCATTTTCGACCTCCATTTCTTCAACTTTCAATAATGATATGAAAAATGCTCTATAAATGGCTTCTTAATATGAAATAAATTCCTAGTTCCTCTCCTGATATTCTATTCTCCACATACTACCAAATAGATGAAGTGAAAAATAGATACACGTTAGGATTTTGAAATATTGTTACTGTCTATGAATGATAAATGTAAAAATATACTCATAATTCAAGAAAGTAAGCAATTTACCAAAATATTTTGATTATTTTAAAATTTCCAACAAACAAGTAAATTGACAAGATCCCAAATGCTAATGAGTTTTCCATGATAGAACAAATTGTATAAACTACCAGATTTATAACCTATACAACAGGTAGTTACCTCATCTAATGTTTTAGACTCTAGGAGTACAGTTTAAGTAAAAGTGAGACTATTTCAAACGAGATAATCAAAATAGTAATTGCCACTTTTAATTGTGTTGATTTATATCTTTATAATTACAATGATCTTACTTATATTCTTCAAAATAAATGGATGGTAAAATAAATGATAGGACTAGTAAAATTGATTTTATTAAATCAGAAAAAATAAATTTTGCTATCCAAAAATTTTCATTTCTCAATAGTTATTAGTCCCCGTCATTTTGTTTACAATTTTATTGCAATTCGGATAATTTTATTAGATTTTCAGGAATTTCATTCTTTTCACTCTCAGTATCACTGTATTTTCCTATCGAATGTTAGATCATTCGATCCGTTCCTTATTGCAATTTGTAATGGCTGGCATTGCAGGATTAAAATGAGGGCCAATTCATTGAAACATCATTTGAAGGATATTTAAGTGGTTTATTCCTTTCTAAAGAAATAATATTGTTCATTTCTTGTTTTAAGTATAATATAATTACTCTGGATTATTCTCAAGAATTCCAAATTAAATAATTATTAATCATATAGATATTTAATAAACCAATACATATGGCGAATTCTTTTATGTCAATTTTTGGCTCTGTTAATCGAAAAATAGTTTTTGTAAATAAACCATTTATTAAAAAATATTACATTTGTTGTTGAAATTATATTTAAAATCAATTTTAACAAAATAATCAACTTAGAATTATTAGATTATCTAAATATTGATAAGTACAAAAGTATTAAATTCATATTTTTATAATTTATTCGTTTCTAACTTCATAATGTGCTAAAAAAAGATAATTTTATCACATCATCAAAAGTTTTGATGTTGAAAACATATTTAGTAAAAATCATGTTGCAAGACGCTTACGATTTAGGTTAATAAAAATTAATATATCCTTAAGATAAGAAAATAGCATTAAATTTTAGATCATTTTATTGTGAATATAACAATATTCATAAATCAAAATGAAAAATTTAGAATAAGAAAATGAAAAACTTCGAAAGGCTATAAAAGATAAAAAGCAACAAATATCTGAAGCAAATACGACGATACTACAATATCAAAATAGTATTGAAGAATATGATCAAGAAAAATAAACAATTATACAGGATATAAATGAGTTAATCAATAAAAAAGATAAAAATTTTGATAAGAGAATTAAGGGAATTATAGAAAGACTTCCTTGCTAGATAGAACAGAAAAGTTTATAATATTTGACAAAATCTATTAT
This sequence comes from Paramecium tetraurelia, assembly GCF_000165425.1. Lineage (NCBI taxonomy): Eukaryota > Ciliophora > Oligohymenophorea > Peniculida > Parameciidae > Paramecium > Paramecium tetraurelia. Next base: position 6,512 of record NW_001799025.1, read on the forward strand.
AAATAAAGGATTGAATGTGTTGAATGATCTGAATATTGCCTATAAGAATGCCTACAAAGAAGAATACAATAAGTCTTAAGATGCAAAACCCTAACCCTTAATAGAATCATATTTTATAATTATACTTAAGCATAAGGATATTACGGATCTGTAGAAAGAGGAGACAATATTGAAGCCGAAGTTTTTATATCAACTATGCAATTCAGGGTGGACATCAAAAGAAAGAGAAAGCTGGGTTGACTACTAAAAGGATATAATAACTCATTTCGATAATAATTATGTTGTTGTAGAAAGACTAGATGATATTTCAAAAATATAGAATTTAATTACTAAGTATAAAATCAAAAATAATTTAGGTGTCTAAATAAATAAGATGTGTTATAAGAAAACTCTTTTATTTTTAATCTCCAAGGTTCATCATTTGATGAGTAGGTGCCAAAAAATATTGAATTGTTAGCAAGTGTTAACCCAAACAAATAATTGTTCGCCTTTGTCTAGGGTGTTGATGATTATATTACAAGTTTTTCAGATGAAGGGTTTTCTTATTGGCCGTGTAAAAAGTACTATTGTTTTTTGACATATTTTCCAATCCCTGAAATATTTGATCAACTTTTAAAATTCGCATCCAGTATTTAAGTTTTATATCATATTTAGACTTAATTTAAGCATCTAGATTGGAGGCAATTATAAAATATTAAGACTATATAAATTAAAGATTGTAAATGACATTAGAGGAGAAAAATGAATATAACTAAAAAATATATTAGGATATAGATGCAGTTAATATTCATTATGTATTTACAAATTTTAATTTTAGAGAGTAGAAAGTATTATGGAAGAGTGTATCAAATTATTAATGGGCTAATATCTCGATTTTGATAAACCAAGCATAAATGTGGACTTGTAAAGTAAGTTACCTAATACCTTCAATGTTACACAAAAAACACTAATTTATTCCTTACCAATCTAATAAAGGAATATGAATATTCCTGAAAACCTTAAACAAATAAGGTATGAAATAGTAAAAAATAATAACATTAAATATGCTCATGTTGTGCAACAGATCTTCAACTTTGATACCTTTATTAAAATCTTTCAGGAGATCTTAAAAGAAGGAAATATTGTATTCTACTGCCAAAATCTCTATATTTTAACCTCTGTTTGTTACTTCTTTCATTAAATAATTTATCCCTTCATATGGTTTGATGCAGCAATATACTATTCAAATCGAGAGAAATTAAACATATTGGTTGAAAAAGGTAGGTTTATAATAGGAATTAATACAACTTTTTATAATAATAAAGCAAACTAAAAAATAATTGAATCTAAAAATTTGATGATTGTAGATTTAAAAATCAAATAGGAAAAAGAGGGCTTCAAAGTTTAGCCGATCATACACTAAAATAAGCCTGGCAACATTGGGTTTTCAGTATTGACAAGGCAATTTTTTTAAATCAAATAACTTTTGAAAGATGAAAATGTTCCAGCTTCTATTTTCTAATATTGTATCGATGCAAATCAAGCCGCTAAATGTAGAGATTTCTTAGAATGCATGATGAAATTGATTTAGAATTGGTTGATTGACAGAATTGTGCCAGATGCAGATCCCGATTTTACAATGGGCGGGTGGAATGATGGATTTATAAAATAAGTGGTTAAAAATAGGCTTAAGGATGATAAAGATATAGACTTTATTTTGGAATATATTTACATTTCCAATTATTTTTAAAAGTATTTGAAATCGAAATACAATTATAATGATCCTAATTGAATATTAAAAATAATTAATATAAATATTAATAATGAATTCTGAAAAAGATTTCCAATATGACATCCATGATGTATAAAATATTAAAACTGCCTTTTTGGATTTATAACAGGAAGAGAGCACTGGATTTAAATTGGGATTAGGAGCTGCTATTTTCTCTTACTTTGCATTAAGAAGATTTACATATTTAAGGACAGGACCAAGGTATTGATATTGATTGCACTATTTAAGATTCGTCGGATCAATGATCTTTGGCTCTTAAGTATATGGCTTCTACACCCATAGATCTAGAGCATATTATGATTATGTGGCTCAATAAGTAAATTTGCATGCATCCGAAGCAATTAATCAATGCCTTGGACATTGACTATACGATCATTTATCAATATAAAATACAAAATAACATATCTATTGTATCCTGAATCATAATAAAAACTCAAAGTCAGAATTCTTTATTCCATCTCCAAAATAAGCATATCCAAATGTATAGTCATTGTTATAAGTGACATAGCCTGGCCAAATCAAATTCCTTAATGTTATCTGATTCTCATAATAAATAGAATTACATTTCTTTGTGTTGAATCTGCTTGCAAAGACCATTATTGATTAGGAGTGTCATCCACTAAAGAGTCCAAGAAATCTTCCCTATACAGAGCCTCATCACGAGCTTTATGATACAATTTCAATTCTACCTATTAAGTCCTGCTTATCCTTCCTTGTGGGAACTCTAAAATGTTAATAATTTTTTAATTCAGCTTTCACTCCCTTAAATGCCTTTCTGATTAATTCGTGAGTAGGTGTCAAACGGTAGGATCCCACAGGTATTGATGCACAATTGAATTCAACCTACTAAACAACATAAGACAGTCTTTCTAATTCTGAAAAGTGTTTAGCTGGCAGTTACGCAGGGATGTCCAGAGAATCCTCAAAATTGATCTCCTCTTCTGTCTTGAACACAATATGTTCATGCTAACCTGTAAAGGGCTCTCTTAAGTTGTCTGCTCTTGATGCATATTCTTCGTTATATTTTGGTAACTCAGCAAAGTGATAATTATTCGAACTAAATACATTCATCTCTAATTGCATACCTCCAATAGAATTTTTTTAATGGGAACTCGTATTACCCTTTATATTGAATTCCCATCGCTATATAATAGTCTTTTTCTACTCCTTCCACTCTTCCCCAAAACAATACTTCATCAAATGTATAATGCTCTTGAATCTTTAGAATTGCCAATTTTAGTTTTATTCTACCCTTAATATTTCAACCTATACCTTTCTTCCATATTCAAAGTCTACCCTATCTATTAAATGAATTTCAAGTCATTAAAGGAGATATCCATTAAAATAAATAATAAAATATTATATAATATATTTAGTTTGTGAGAGCTTCAAGTGTTTTTAAGATAGCCTCTATGATGAATGATTAGTCATATCTTAGTTATCACACGGACTCATTAAGGAATGATTATATTGTATAGATTAAATTTGAGATATTTAGATTTGTTTTAATTACCGAAAAAGATTTGTATTAATAATTAATATGGCCACCAAAAGAAAGTATTTAAGGAATGTAGTTGATAACTAAAAGCCTGAAGAGAACGTCATCAGAGTGACAAATCGTGTCTAATCATCAAACTATGTTAGAAGAGCTTTGTGGCTATTCTAAGGGACTCGTAAAGAAAATCAACCACCTGCCTTCGATACTGTAATTATAACTGCTATTGATAACGCTATTACAAAGGCGATTATTATATCTGAAGTTGTAAGAAGAAGAATAGCTGGCTTATACTAAATTAATACCATTAAATAGGTTGAAATCAATGAAGTTTATGAACCACTGGAGGAAGGACTAGTGACTGTTAATGTTTCTAGAAAATTAGCATCTTTCTAGATTAAATTAACTAAGACACCAACTGAACAAGAAAGAAAAGAACCAGGATTTCATGTAATGAATTAAAAATTATAATAAAGGAACTTTTACCACCTGATCAAATTTAAACAACTAGACCTGAAAGATAAAGATCTCCAAGAGGAAATAGAAGCAAATCAGATAACAGAAGAAATTACAGCAATAGAAGAGATGATAGAGATGACAATAGAGTTAATAGAAGAGATAATAGAAGAGATAATAGAGATGATAATAGAAGAGATAATAGAGATGATAGAAGAGACAAAAGAGGTGATAGAAGAGATAACAGAGATAATAGAAGAGATAATAGAGATAACAGAGATAACAGAGATGATAGAAGAGATAACAGAGATAACAGAGATGATAGAAGAGATAATAGAGATAACAGGGATAACAGAGGTAACAGAGATAATAGAGATAACAGAGATAATAGAGACAATAGAGATCATAGAGATAACAGAGACAATAGAGACAATAGAGATCATAGAGATAATAGAGAGAAGAGAGATAATAGAGATAATAGAGAAAGAGATAACAAAGAAGGTGGCCAACAAAAAACAAGGGGTGGGGTTAAATAATAATAATGAGTTCATTAAAAAGATATAGCAGAATCACAGTCTCATCATTTCTCCCTTTCTCCTTTATTAACATTTAAACTAAATGTTTTAAATTACTTTCTCCTATTATATCTTAGAGTCTTAAAAATATATAAAATGTATTAACATATGTGTTAATATATAATATCTCAAATACCTTTCTCTTTTTCTTTGGTTTCCTATTCTGACTTAATTTTGTCAATTAATTCATGAAATCTTTTTATTTTTTCAATATAGTCAAAGTAATCTCCTTTCTACCTCTTAAAGTTCACGCATATAATATTCTTCCTGGTTTCTAATTGTGCTATTTCAGCTTTCAGAATTGTTGGTGTTTCACTTTCAATTATTAACTATAATAATCTAAGAATACTTACACTAAACTCATATTTTTCTGATTCTTTCTAGATTTTTAAATTATATTCATTATCCTCTAATTATTTTTTTAGCAAATCCATGAATAAATTTGGATTTATACTGATTAAATAACTATCAGATCTTATTAAATCAACCTAAAATTATATTAAAAAAAAATACAGGTATTAATTTTATAGAAATATTCTAAATTTACTCTATCTCCTAATTTTCTTATTCATCTGAATCTGATCTAAACTACCCCAATCCTCCTTATACTAAAAATCACTATTATTATACATATTGATTTATCATTGCTGATAATATTTTTCCCTTTATTAATTTAGCGAGTTAAGGTTTCTTTTATAATGCATTATTCAATCTTTTTTTACTTTGAAGAAAACTCTCTAACCATCTCTTCTGTGAATTCAGAATTACACTAAGTCCATGGGTGATTATAAACTTCACTTAAGGAGAGTCTATTTTTTGGACTATCTGTCAACATTCCTTGTATAAGGTCCCTAATGTAAATAGTTAAAATGATAAAAAACTTAAAGTCATCAGTGAAAGCAACATTTTGATTATCGATTTACATTAGTTTCCAGATTGCTTGGGGTGCAGTTTGAAATCCTGAAAAATTTGGATTTGTCTTCTCAGTGTTGGAGAATATAGGTCTTCCAACCATCAATATAAACAAGATCATTCCTAGTGCAAATATATCTTTGCTTTATTCATAATTGTTGTTCTCCTTAGCCCATGATGGAGACTCAAAAGCTATATACTGTTTAAGATTGTTTTTACAATATTTTTTTTTTCTTATCTAATTCAGTCCTAACTCTCCAATTTTAATGGTTTTAGCATCAGTAAAAAAAATGACTTCTGCTGTCAACTCTCCATGATATATTCCTTACTTATGAATTGAGATCAATCCTTTAAATTATTAGTTTTATTACCATCAACAAGTTATTTAAAATAGTGTCTGGCTTGTGCTTCATGAAATTTTCCTGTTTAGAATAAGTATTCAAACAGTTCCCCTCCCTTTGGATATTCATATATAACACATGATCTAGACATTGTGGTGCTATTTTTTTTCTTATTGTCATTATATAAACTATACTGTGTAGATTCCTTCATTTCTAATTTATATGATCTTAAGAATGGAAGGATGCTCTAAGTTTTGGATAATTTATAATTGTTAAAGTTAATCTCTCAAGCTGACATCGAAAAAATTGAGCAAAAAGTATTGCCCTTGATTATTTTTCCCTATTTTCACTTTGTACTATTAATGATAGTCATCCTTGTACCTCCTTGCAACCAAAATAATGTTAAATCTCAAATTCATCATATTTTGCTTTTGTTTACATTAGTTGTTTAAACAAAAATTATAAAATCAATAAAATTCTTTTCTTATTTCCCTCGCTTAATATCAAAAAATATATAATAAACTTTATATCGTCTCAATAGTTACAATGATGAATAATAAATTTAGAATTTATATTTTTAGTATTAAACATATATATAGGATTGTTAATTGATATAAATCAAGTTTCTAGTAATTAAATTTTAGACTAAGGAACAAAACGAAAAATTAAGAGTTTTTAGACAGTTCTCAATAATATTGAATAAATTCTCTATAAGCAAATATTTTTTGCTATAAAGTACTTAATTTAAATAATTTTTATCCTCGATCTTTCGGTTTCATGCAAAGACTATATAATTTTGAGGATGGTAGTGTATATGAGGGATAATGGTCGAATAATAAATAGAATGGGCAAGGTAAATAGATCTATCCTGACAGCAGTTCTTATGATGGGAATTGGAGTAATGGCATGAAGAATGGGAAAGGAATTTACAATTTTTCTGATGGTAGTTAGTATTCTGGAATGTGGAAGGATGATCAAAAGCATGGTTTAGGGAAATATAAATATAAAGATGGGAGTTATTACGATGGAGAATGGCAAAAGAATGTTTAACAAGGAGATGGAAAGTTTGTCAATGTTGATAATAGCCAATATGAAGGGTAATGGGTTAACGGAAAGAAACATGGGCATGGCAGATACTATTATGTTGATGGAAGCTTTTATGAAGGAAAATGGGAAAATGGTTAAAAGAATGGATTGGGAAAGATGTAATATAAAAATGGAAGTTTTTATAAAGGATTATGGAAGAATGATCAAAAGAACGGAAAAGGAATCTATAAATAATTAGATCGAAGTTGTTATGAAGGGGAGTGGTTGAATAATAAGTAAAATGGTTTTGGTAAACAAACTTATTAAGATGGGAGTATTTATGAGGGGGATTGGATTGATGCTTAGAAAAATGGGAATGGCAAATATAAATATCCTGATGGTAGTTACTATAATGGATAATGGAAGGATGGGTTCAAGCATGGGTTTGGAAAATATAAATTTACTGATGGCAGTTCATATGAAGGTGAATGGGTAAATAACGTACAACACGGATAAGGAGTCTTCATATAGCAAGGAGTATTTTAAAAAGGCATTTGGTTTAATGGAATGTTAACCGATATTATTAGTTGTGTTACATCTAGAAATAGCATAGAACTTTGATATTAAATAAATTAAATGCGCCTGCTCTGTATTCATTTTTAATATCAATTATTTTGTAATCTTTATTTATTTTCAAAATTGTAATTGTTTTTATAAATGCTGGACTTGGTTATCAATATCTTTCTCAAAGTGTTTTAGAGATTACTCAATATATTAATTTTCTGCCACAATTCTGCTATATTCACTTTAGAATTACTAATTCAATTGTTTCAGATTGTCTATTTACTCTATTTTGTCTATATATTTACAGTTTGATAATTTTCAAGAGCAGCATCTTAATCTTATGATTTCTTGGTCGCATCTCTTTGAGATTTGTATAATTCTAACAAAGGAATTCCTAGAACACATGAATACACAAATATATCTGCAAATAAATCAGAACCTACATTTATTCAAATATTACCTTTAGTTAAGGCTGCTTCATCAGTCAAAGGTTTAAAAAACATTTCTTAACTTTTTATTCCAATAGATTTTCGATTTAAAAAAGTCTCAAAATTATGGTATTTGTTTCCTAGGAACACAAAGCTAGTTTTTATAAGACTTGGCTTTCTTGATCTATGCTTATTCAATGCGTATCTCTTAATTTAATTCGACAAAGGTCTTGAGAATGTACGAATCAATAAAGAAGCTAATTTTTATATTGGAATCATTTAGTATTTTTAATAACATAATTTTCATAAATAAATTTTAAATCATATTATAATATATCATTATTCAAAAGAGAAAAAACTATTCATATACAAATATGAGTTATCAATACTTATTTCTTAACTTTAATTGTAGTAATTATAATATTATTTAATAGGGAATATAAATAAGGAATTGTATTGTAATAATGGTTGTCGGCCATACTAAGTCTAAAGCACCGGATCCCATTCGAACTCCGAAGTTAAGCGACTTAAGGCGAGGTTAGTACTAACGTGGGGGACCGCTTGGGAAGTCCTCGTGTTGACAACCCTTTTTTTATTATTATTTTGCTTATTTTAATTAAATTATCTTTAAACATCATTAAACTGCATTATTTACAATTTGCTTTTATCAATGTGTAAAACTGAATATCATCCATTTTTTAAAATTATCTTTCTTAAATAAGCTCATTTAAACATTGTTTAATTAGTGTATAAATTTATTATTTTATTATGTTGATTATTACATTTCTGATATTCTCAATAGGGCTGGCAACAATAAAATATGATAGTAACTATTATAATTAATGGAATTATAATGTTTAATCTGAATTTGTTTGTTGGGGAGGAGCCAGATTTGACGCAACAATAACATTCGCAGACACGTTTGCAAATATTCCCCAAGTTTTTATCACCCATGAGTTGATAGATATGGATTATAGATAGTTTATTACTTCTGGTTTCAATCTTAGCATTACAGACATTACATTAACAAGTAAGTGTAAAATTTTTAATTATAGACTTTGTTATGCATTTGTACTGTGAATATGAGAGAGGATATAGATTCAAAATAAGGTGGTTTGCGGTTGATGATCAAAGAATATAAGTTATCAGTTAGTTTAATTTGATTCCGCTTAAGAACCTAAGTTATTATTATGCAAACGTAAATTGTGATACTTATTTCATTACAATTACAAGTTTTAGTTAGATAGGGCCTACAGATGTTTAATTATCCGTAAAATTTAATTTTATAATAGGTTATTTTCACACCTCCTAATATAGTTTCCATACTTTCCCCCTATTCTCCTGGAAAATCAGAAAATTTAATCTCTCTTGGATTTTAAATTATTTTAGGAATTGATGAAGCCTTCATTTAATCTAACACGATTTTAGCGCTTTCAAATTATGATTCTAATATATACGATCCTAATCAAGCAGATCGAGTAGAGTTTTATCCATTTTCCGGAATGGCATATGTCAATGATCATTTGTTGTAATGGGTAGTAGTTATAGATAACAATGGTGTTGGTACAAAATATTAGATAAAAGATTGTAAAATTAAATCAATATCAATTTATAGGGGGGGCAGGATATACTACAAATTACCATAGAAAAGTTCGAATGCTGAAATCTTTTACAAAAGTCTTTTCGCCTATTCTCTGCAATTTTATAAGATTTTCTTCGAAACTTGAATATAGAGGTTTACCTAGGCCTATGTTTTCAGTTGAATTTACTGGTGATTAAGTTATTTTTACAGGAAATGGATATCATACAATAAAAAAGTCGATTTCTAACATAGAATTAAAAATTAACTGCAATTGTATCACTGGTAAAAAGATTAAAAGTAAATTGTTTAAATGTCAGAATTGTCCTGTAAATTAAAATAATTATTAATTTGAACACTCTTGTTATGGAGCCATTAATTTATTATTTATTAATGCTCGATTTATAACTTAAACTACAGCCATTTAAGAATTATAAATTGATATTACAGCTACAAGTTGTAAAATTACTTAATTAATCTACCATTAACAAAAATAAACCTATGTAATTGTTGATATATAAATCATTGATAGTTGAATAAAAATATATGATTTAAATTAGGAATAACAATAATTTTTAATTTATACTGCATCATTGTTGTGCCTTTTTTACCTTCAAATAATTATAACATACAATTATTCTTAAATCTATAATATTCAAAATTTATTATGATCATATGAGCACATCATTGTTTTACAAAAATAACACTTAAAACAACATATTATGTTGGAATGTTCATTTTATTTTATTTGAGAGTTTATCAATAATTCAGAATTAAATTGGTTTTTTTCTAGAAAACCAAATTCTTAAAATCTCCTATATTTTTATTGTAGTAATTATAATATTATTTAATAGGGAATATAAATAAGGAATTGTATTGTAATAATGGTTGTCGGCCATACTAAGTCTAAAGCACCGGATCCCATTCGAACTCCGAAGTTAAGCGACTTAAGGCTAGGTTAGTACTAACGTGGGGGACCGCTTGGGAAGTCCTCGTGTTGACAACCCTTTTTTATTATTGCTCTAATAAATGGGATAATCATATTATTCAAAATTTTTAATATAAATTTATATTCAAATTATAAATTTAATAGTTTCATTAAATATTTGATAATAAAATATTAACCAAAATTTATTTTAAAAATTAATCAATAATTTAATTTCAATAATAAATAATCATTTTGATAAATGGAGAACCTATTACTATTCTGTTTGATCATCTATTCCAAGTATTCATTTCTTGGCAGATCTCTAATCCTCATCAAAATATCATAGTCATCAAGTTAAGAGAGAAGATCATACTCATAATCATCGATGTCATTCGAATTCTATAAAGAAAATCTTGAATAATTCATTATTATGTCATCAGCTAATTTTTATTCATCAGTGCGACCATCATACGGCAAGCAGTGTTGTAAGACACATTAGATATCTTCTTAATCATGTACGAAATTATTTTCATAATCTTTGATTTTAGTGAAAATACAAATTTAGGAGGCATAACCATTCGTAAGGTCTCCAGATTTGTGTTGACCCACTCCCTCATAGATTGTTGAATAACGATATTTTGAAGCAAGAGCAGATGTCCATTCTAAAAATTCCTATTATGAAAACTCGAATTTGTGATCTGGGTGCCTCAAGACAAACTTGGGGTTAAGCTATTTAAAATAGACATTGAAGTCAGAATTTGGAGTTGTAATGATAATTCTTTGAGGATTCAAATATCCAAATACATTTTCACATAAGTCATCCAGTTATTCTAATTGCAAATGTTCTACCACCTCTATAAGTGTGATTAACTATATTTCGTATAATGAACAATACTTCAAAATTCATCTATTTGAGTTGTTTGTATTTCTTTAGAGCATTTCCATGGAACAATTTAATCCAACATTCTGATTTTCTATTTGATCTTAGACAGTCTTAGATCTGATCGTATACTATGTTATCACTTCGATTAAAATGAAATTTTACCAAGCTTCTTTGAGAACTTCGAGATCTATGTCCAATCCAGCGATGAAATTGAAATCTAAGGAATGAGCTAATCTTTAAATAAATTTGCCATCATTGCATCCGATATCTAATGTTCTTTCCTTCTCTATATATTTATCCAGTTGTTGATGCCTTCTTTCCCATAGTCTCATCCCCATATTGTCATAAAAAATATCATTTTCATAAGCTTTAATTTCCATTACTCCACTATTTAGTTAAGTTTATTTTAATAATAATTCCTGTAATTTATTATCTGAACTATTAATGAGAAAAACCAAATCTCATTAGATTGAAATCCAATTTATCATTGTAATAATAAGGAGTAAAACAAGAATAAACAATGTTCTTTTATTAGTAATGAACTGCTAACACACATAATTAAATATCAATCAAATAAATCAAACGGGATAAATAATCCATAATAGGCAGCCAAAGTTCCACTCAGTACTTAATCCTTATTTAAATTAAACTAATTATTGATTAAAGATAGATACTCTTCCAGATTGAATTTATTTCAAGACATTCATCAATAACAATGTGTATGGCATCAAGACTATTAAACTAAGTATCATTGGAACAAAAATGATAGCAAAAGGCAAGACACATAGGAACTCACAAAATAAGACCTCTATAAAATTTAACGTGAAAATTACTTTAAAATCTGAATTCCTTGTTTTCTATTAGGATATATATTAACAAAATAATGGTAACTATGAAATTAGCGAATAATGGGATCACTATGAATATGCCAACGATAAAAGAACCTAAATTTATTTGTATTATTAAAATACTTGGCAAATCGCTATTAGGACCTGAAGAAGAGGCTCTTAAGATAAAAAAGAAAATTAAGGTATATGCAAAGATAGATCCAAAGTAAAATAGAAGTGCTAATCCTGACTAATTAATGTATTATGATTTATTTACTTATCTAAATCTTTCCATTGATCCCAATTTTACTAAAACAATCAATAAAATAACACTTGCAGAAATGCAATAAGGATATGAACTTCGGTGTTCATAAAATAATTTTGAAAACGACACTTACATCACAAATAAGAATAAGACAAATAAGAAGGTCCATAATGTGAACATTCCCAAAATGCTGCTTAAAAAGAACTTTTAAGTTAAGAAATCTTAGTCTTTCAATAATTTGGAGTAGACCGGTTGAAGTGGCTAATCGAGGTTGTAATAATTTGGTTGATTATTATTGATTTATTATGAATATGGGAGTATGACTTATTGATACTGTTGAAAATTAGGATTCTGTTGTGGCAAAACTGGTATGTATTTAATGTCTTCTTGGGTATTCTAGAATAATTAGGGCTGTGCATGGTCCCTCTATTCAGGAGATTGAATATCAAATTATGGATATTTAACTTATTACATAAATTTATAATGAAACAATAACAATTCAAGTATAATAATAATTTTTGATCGCTGTTAACACAATGCAGAATGCTTTCTATACAGCTTTCTTATTATTATTTTATACTAGTGATATATAATAAAATCATGCTTTGCCTTAAGTGAAAATTTTGACAAATTCTTCAAAGCTAAATCTCAGCATCTTAGTCTCTTTAATAAATAAGAAAGCGTCATAGCCGCATGATTATCCCTCCATCAATAGATATGGATAAGCCAAGAGTAAGTTAGCTTTGGATATCAACAGTTTGTTTGGTTGAGGTTCTCGATTCAGTAAACATTTAAAGATTGTTAAGAAATTAATAGTTTATCTCCTGGTTATTTTGTAATCCATTTGAATTTTGTCAATATTTACATTCTTCATAAAATATCTACCCTTAAAATTCGTTTTTAATTGAAAAGGACTACTAACTGAGGATATTTCTATGCTTCGAGATGAGGGTATGAACAAATTGGAGCATTCAACTTGCTCTTAGATTTATTATTGCAAATCCTCAGGATTGGTGATATTTTCCTATAAGATTTATTTTTCAATGGATTGTCTTGTCCTCGTTTTGATGTTTAATCTAATTAATTTATTTTATTTTTAGGAATAGTTAGATTTGCCATTCATCTCCTTATTCAATTGTTCAAAGATCTGCACTTTGGTTTTCTGCTTTTCAGTGTCCAACATAGCAAAGGCTGTATCGATCTCATGATCATCCAGATCAATTTTGGGTTGTACATTTTGTATGTATGGTAGTTTGTTAATATTCATGGTAAAGTATTATTTTATTGTGCTTTTGTTATTAAAAAAGAAGTCAAAGATTTGAGAGGAGTTTTAGAATTATGAGATATCTTGATATAGTGAGTCGAGTAAGTTCATTTGAAAGGAACCATTAAATTAATTGTAATGAGCAATCATTTTCCAGAAATCAAAACTGTTATTTATATAAAATACTTTCTAATTTGGCAAGTGAAAATTTTTAATCTGAGTGCCATCTAGAGTCCAAATTTTTGGAGTGGATTTTAAATTCAAAAGGGTTTTAAGATGCATGGATTGTTCAATAAAATCTGAAATGAGCTCATTTTCATTGTCAATTTTTGAATACAGTGGAATGTAATACTTAAATACTTTGAAATTGTTAATAATGAAAACTTCTTAAAAACCTTGTTTCTTGTTAATTCCTTTATCAATTATTTTGTGTCTCACATATTTGATCAATCTCTCTGATTTCCATTGATCCTAGTAGGATAATTTATGGAAATAATTTGATTTATTGGATTCTGTTACTTGTCTTCTTGGGGTATGAAAAACGGTGGGGGAATTGGCAATGTTGTTTTACTCAACTTGGAAGGATGTAGCAATTTTCAAACGAGGAACGCTGTTAAATCTTTTATTCATTTATTAAATAATTAATATATTATTTTAAGTGCATATGATAATTAGAAACCTAAGGGGTTGTTGTTATTAAATGCATAGAATTGTTGTAAAAATAATTTATCGACCAATTATGATCAACATCCATTAATTATTTATAAATTAGAGAATAATAATATTAATATCATTATAATATCATATAGATCATATTTAATCAATTATTATGTTATTCTTGCTAAAGAATAGATTTTCTTTTAGAATTTTCCTCAACGATTTATTTGACCTGACTCTTCTTTCTCATTTAATCTCGTTTAACAAACTCATCTACTTTACGAAATTATACCCAAGCCTTGCCTTCCATCAGATTGTCCAACTACATCTTTAAATGATTGAGTGTACCTCTTCAAAAATCTCTTTGTCCGAATATCCACTCTTCTTGACTATTTCCCAGAAGGCCATCCACTCATCCTCAGTAATCTGGCCACTTTTATCAAAATCAACTGCATTAAACAATGCTTGAGTATTCACTTTGGCAAAATTGGTTTTCCAAAACTTTTGAGTTTCATCCTTGTCAATAGAACCAGAATTATTGACATCAATTTTCTTGAAAATCTCTAATGCCTTTTATCTTAATTGAGGCGACAAACCTTAAGATTGTTTTTGAGCTCCACAACCCATTATAATAATTAATTAAGTAATGGAATTCTTTGTAATTCTTACCCTCCTGTTCTTGGTGATAGGTGCCTCCTTGTACTTGTTAGTCTGCGTAGATCCCAACTCCCCAGGATTGCTGGGGATGATGAACAGATTCGTATTCAACACCATCCCAGCGATATTCAAGTAAATTCAAGAGTATTACCTAGGAAAATATTGGGAGAACGCATCTTCAAAGTATTTTCAAGAGGAATAGATTATTTCTTCTATTCAAACCATCCCCTAGTTTAAATATTCTATGTATTGGTCGCAGTGGGAGGCTATTTGGTTTATCTGTACTTTGGATTTCTTGAATTATTCAATAACAACCCTTTAGTATCCCACCTCGACACAGCAATCGGATCAACAATGGCACTCTTTTGTTTCTACTCCTTCTTTCAAGCATGTCGATACAAACCAGGAATAATAAATAAGGAGAACAACAAAGAGTATGTCAATTAATACAAGGAGTACTATGACAATGTGGTGTATTTGAAAGAGAATCATTGCAAAACGTGCAACATCATCAAACCAGCAAGAAGCAAACATTGCCGAGTGTGCAATGTGTGTGTTAGTCGCTTTGACCATCACTGTGTATGGATCAGATAATGTGTTGGGTAAAAGAATTACAAGTACTTTGTCAAATTCATCATCACCCATGCCATCCTCTGTGATTATGGAGCTTATTTGGGTTTCCGTTGCTTATGGGGAATCATCATAAAAGAGAAACTCCTAGAAGCACAATTCAGGTAATTTATTGATGTTCAATGTAGAGATCCTGTGACAAAGTAGAGATTGTAAGCCACTTGGGGAATCATAGCACAATATTTGTTCTACAAAAACACCATGTACATTTTCATTGTCATTCTGTGTATCGTAATGGGCATTGCATTGACATGCTTTGCTCTTTACCATCTCTATATGATTGGATAGGATACCACTACTAATGAAAGAATGAAGAGAAGTGATTTCTTGAATTTCTTTGATGAAGAGACTGAACGTTTAGAAAAGCAACTTAAAGATGCACAAACTCCAGAGGATATTAAGTAGGCGACTACTAAATTGGAATAAGTCAAACAATGTCAATAAAAGATCATCACAACCAAATCTATAGGAATTTGGAGGGGATTGAAAAGTGTGTTTAATGAACCAGATGATTTGGATTAGAACCCTAAAGTTAAAAATAAAAAAAGATGATGAATTAATAATGTGTGTGTTCTAAGCATTCAATTACATATTTTTTATTGATGTCCTTGAGTGTGGAGATTCAAAAATATTTTTAATTTAGTCTTTTAGTAATCTTAATTGAAAATGAAAATAGTTGAGAATCTCTCATTAATTTTAATGAAGTTTTCATCTATAGAGTTTATAGTCAGCAAATTTGTTCACACTTTTAATATCAAATCTAATTATGCAATGTAATTTATTCTAATTAATTATTTCATTTTTAAATAAATATAATAATATTAAACATAAAATACAATGCTGCTCTAGCCTATAAAAATAAATTAATGTAGTCAACATCTTGATTATTGAATTAATTATAATAAATTATTTTTAATAATAAAATGATTCTACTACCATGATAGTATTGGAGACCATATTATACGTACCTTAATTATCATGAATAATGAAATTGATTGCATTGTAATATTAATAAGTGATGAAAGAGTGACCATTTTTATATGATCTTAAGACACTGTAATAAATTATTTGGTGTAAGATATTACTTTAATCTATAAGAGTTAAATATATTATAATTTAATTACATTAATTATAGATTTTATTTTTATTAAATAATTATTTATTTATGGGTTGTTCTATTCCATTTGTTTACAATACTTCAGTTGATACCAATTAATCGTTTTCATTTGATGATCTCTTGGAAAGTGAAGTATCTTTAGATTAAATTCACGATGAAATCGCATTCTTAAGAATAAATGTGGAAAAATAAAAATAGATCTATCCTGAGGACTATAGAACTGAAGTAACACCGTTGGCTAATTCCAATTACATTCAATTGATACCTATAAGTAAATCAGATACTAAATCTAAGAGGCCTTGTTTAAAACAATAATTGACAACGCTACCGGCACCACTCACTTAAGATGTAAATCCTAAGAGAGTTCATTTTGTTGAAATTTAATCGAAACAAACAAATTAGTGCAGGGGAGGAAGGAAGAAAAGTAAGAACAAACGTTAGAGAAAGTCCGAAGAAATTCAGGAGCATATCAACTTAGATGACATATTTTGATCTTAATTGTCCCTATATTTATTCTTAGTACATAAAATATATACATATCATAACAATTAGTACAGTTTGTCAATTTGAACTTCGAATGAGTTGTCTTCATTGAGCAATGAGGGTAATACATGATTTTTCTACTCTTGGTCTATCAAGTTGGTCACTGTCACAACTTGTATCCGTTCTTCATCAATTTTAAAGATTTCAACATATGAAACCTTTTTACCTAGGTTTTCTCAATTTTAATACATAATAATTCGTTTTTCTTTAAATATGTCAAGTATTCCTTCGAAGTATCTTTCACGAACTCCACTGTGAAAGACACTTTGCTCTCACTTTTTTCCTTGATGGAAAACTTACTAAAAAATACAAAAGTTTGGAATGAGGATTTAATGCTCCAAACAGAAGTCTCCAAGGCTATGAAATTGTTTTCGTCTATAGTCTCGAAGATTTCAAACTTCTTGAA
Organism: Paramecium tetraurelia; assembly: GCF_000165425.1. Taxonomy (NCBI): domain Eukaryota; phylum Ciliophora; class Oligohymenophorea; order Peniculida; family Parameciidae; genus Paramecium; species Paramecium tetraurelia. The sequence continues at coordinate 23,836 of NW_001799025.1, forward strand.
TGAATTTCTCCACTATTTCTATTCAGTAAATAGTTTGTAAACTTTCTCAATTGATGAGCATTTGAGGATGTAAGAGTTCTTGATGATCTATCCTTGTAAATGAAGTAGAGTGCAATTTCTATACTCTAAACCAAATAGATTGTATGATTACATTTGACGAGTTTCCATTCATAGTTTAGATTCAATATTTTGATCAAAAAATCTGAAGTGTTGTCATCTTCCAGTAGAATCATGTCTTTGGAAGAGAACTTCCTTATGGTTTCTTGTGTGGTGGCAGGAGTGATGTTTTCATCAGAGGAATCCAAAGTTTTGTTGCTTTCTAGAGTTTACTTTTGGGATTTGTAGGTTTAATAAATTGCTAATACTTCGTCATCTTCAATTAGGAATTTGATGATTCGTTGATCCAATAAGGGGTTGCCTTCCAAATAGCGATAGAGCAAGAGCAGAGCATTCTTATAACACTTGTTTTATTGGTTATCTTTGATGTGATTTTGGAGTTTCATTTGTTTGATTTGTTTCATGTTCAATTCTGAGAAGGCTTTGAGGGTGACTTCGGCGACTTGGGTTAGTAAGAGATTTAATTACATGGATTGTACTCGAATTCCAGCAATTTACTTAAGAAAGAAAGTAGGCAATTACATTGTATATGAGAATCTGAATCACTCGATACCATTTGGGTCAATCCAAGGATGTCCTTGTCCTTGTCTCCAACAAATAAGTACTGTATGATGTTGTACGATAAATATTGGAGTTTGCCATACAAATAGTTTTCGAGTTAGCTGGGTGTAATAGAATTAAATGGGGATACTGTATAATTTTGACTCTGTCTTCTTTGTGACTGTTGAGTTTGTGAAGGTAGCAGATCACAGCCTTTTCAATGTCGTTGGTTGGCTGATGCTTCTACAGTTCTGGTTCGAGGAGAGAGTCCAAATTAAATTGATCGCTGCTGAGACCGTGCAATTTGATATTGTCAAATCCCCTTCTCAAAAATTGTTGAAGGATTTCAATGAACTCCAAAAATTCGACAGGTTTCAATTGATCTAGGGAGGATAGTATGGTTTATAAAAATTCTTATAATTTAGTCCATAGTTTTACTTTGCAATGATTTTCTTCTTTCTTGGACCACCTCACTTTTATTGGATTTAAACAACTTTTTCTGGGGAAACTCAAAAAATTCGAATTTAGGTTTTAACTAGAATAGCCGAATTAGATACTTATTCGTAGAGCTGAAGAAATTACTTGTACCTTCGTTGAATTTGGTAGTCGAAGTAGTCTGTGGTGATTTTGATCACGTAGTGGACTATGTGTTTTTTGTGGAGTGAGAAATTGTCCTTTTCTTTGGTGATGGAAACTATTTCGATGTTCTTAATGACCTGATGGGTAAAAATCAACTCATATACACTCTTTTCAATTTTATAATAATATTTTTTTACCTCATCCTGGAGTTGGCTAGTAACCGAATGAACTCTCTTCAACGACAGGGGAGAAGCCTTCTACTAGGGATCTTGATCTTGAAACGAATATTGTCGTTTGGGAAGCATGCCAATTAGTTTAGAATTACAATTAATATCTAAAAATACTCAATCTGATTGGTATTATATATACTGCTATTAATTGAATAAATAATATGCAATTTAATAATGTGCATATTATTATAAAAATAGCCGTTCAACTTGGCTTCCGATCTGTCTTAACCGACCCAATTACTCACCTTCAACAGCCCATCGTCGTTGAAATCAGGTTCTACGAATAAATGTACGAATAAATTTAATTCCAATTTGTATGCAATTGCAATTCAATATATTTTAATAATAATATTGATGTTTTTTGCCTTGAAAGATTTACATAAATGTTTTAAGAGTAATTCGTCATTTAGTACTATTTAAAACATATATCAATCATCAAATTTTTGTAATATTTTAAAAAAAAAAAATGCTAACAACTGAGGTTAGTGCCACGTCTAACCAAAATCAAACAAAAGATCCTTCAGAACTTGTTTTAGAGGTTCGTTTTTAATTTAATAATTTATCAAAGTTTACTCATCCATGGACCGATCATGATGAAGAACAACTCAAACAATTGTTCCTTATTCATTAGGGCAATTGGAAATCTATCAGCCTACAATTGAATGGCCCAACTCCCTTAGAATGCATGATGAAATGGCAGAGGCTACATCCTGATCAAGTATATTGGATCTCTTAATTTAAGACTCTCGCAAGACAATTATGGTCACCAGAGGAAGACGAATAATTAAGGGACCTAGTGCAAAAGTACGGAAAAAAATGGAGTAAGATATGCACAGTGATGAATTGGAGAACTGGAAAACAAGTCAGAGAACGGTATCTAAACCAATTGCAAGGCCACATTAACAGTGAGAAATGGACAGAGTAGGAAGACAGGATGATTTTAAAATTGTACAAAAAGTATGGAACGAAATGGAGTTACATATCCAGTTTCCTTAATGGCAGACCCGTATAAATCAATTGTCAATATTTTTACATAGGAAAACATGGTAAAAAATCGGTTTTATGCCAATTTGAAAAGAAGATTCCAATCTGATCTGGAGAATTCAGAAGAAGACCAATGTCAGGACTCTCAGGATTCCTTCAATGTTACCAAATACAAGAAGAAGAAGAAGCTCAAACCCTGTAGATTCATCAGCGATTCCATTCAGATCAAGAAATCTTAGCTCCAAAATGTGAGATCTGAAATCTTCAAACGAATCACCAGGTCCAAGAACAGGGATCCCTTGCAAGATCAAATTAAGGAAGAGAATGTTCAGGACCCCCTTAATTTAAACGAAGAGCCAGTCAATCAAAAGCAGGAATAAGACAACCATTTGATTTCACACTAAAAAGTAGGTGTAAAAGAAGAAATGGCATCTAATGTAGATTAGATACCGTGCAATCCTCATATGTTATTCGAATATTAATCAAGATTTTAAGCTCTATAATAACTTGACTAAGGAACAATAGAGCTTGGATTAAATTAATACTAACAATAATAATTATTATAATCATAATAATTATTATATTGCTATCCAAAACTAAATGACACTCAAATCAATTTCTAATTGTGTTAGAAATGTAGTAAATGCGAGAATACAATCGACTAAACTCAGTTGTATTCTTTTCAAGATATTAATCAATTGTTTAAATTGTTTTAGTATCAAATGTTTATGCAAAATCAACCTTTGCTGAATTAAAAGGCGGAAGTTGATATGTCATAAATTGGGAATCAATAACAATAGCAATATAAAAGCCATATATTGCAGTGACATTTCATTATTGGAACACAAGGACCAATGAAAATGTTAAACATATATCATCCATTACAAAACCCCAACATTCATCCTAATTACATCAATCTTACATTAAAGTATCTCTTATTATTGAATCCCTGACTCTCTCATTCGAACGTCTGAATCCCCCTTGAAAAATAAGGGAAAAAAAATAAAATCAATAAAATCTACTCGTATGTCTTGTATTAATAAATAATATAAGAATTTTAAAGCCATTTCTAATAATTTCACAAATTAATTAAATTTCCAATTTGCTCTTAATATGATATTTTTTTAAACATACATTCTGAATTGTATCCATGATTCTTCTTGTTCTCGACCACAAGATCGAATAGAGTATATAGTATATATGACTCTTTAATTTGATTTTGACGATTTGAGGAAGAACCATCTGAATAATGAATGTATAAATAATGTTTAAAAAATATACTCATATCGAAGTCTGAGTTGGTTTGGGGTGTAAGGTTTTTGAATTCACGAATTCGCCAGCGATTTTTGTGACTACTCGAAAACTTACACTTTCCTTGGTTATGGTTCTGTACAAACATCTTTTTGTCGAATCGATGCCTTATGAATTTTTGATCATATTATTTCGGTGGTAAAGGAAAATGGATTTTGCAGCTGAATACTTGATATTCAGTTGGGAGGCTGCCTAAAAATAGAATGAAGAGTTTACGTGTTTTATTTTGAAGCCTTTGCGACAAATCAAGTGAATTAGGGTCTGTTTGATGTCGGAAGACAACTTATGATATGAGGTTTTGGGTTTTTTGGAACCTTATTTCATAATGAATCTTCTTCGAGAGTGCGAATCGAATAAAATTAATTCTGAATAATTCAATTTCATAATAATGATTCCTTTTTTAAAATCTTGAAATTCATTATTTTTTATTGAGGCTAGTGAAACAGGAATTAATTTCGAATATTATTAGTTACATAATTAATGTCATAAAAGTAAAGGCCAAAGTAGTTGGACCCCATCAAACGGGTGAAGGAAACAGGCCCGTTCGACTCGGGAAGCCCCTTGTCCTTCATAAACTCGATGTGGTAACAGCAACCATCAGAAGCCAAAAGGAAGCAGCAGAAGAAAGTTACTTAAATTTAAAAAAAGCTGGAATACGATATCCAGGAGGCTCTAAAACAAACCGATTACGATGAAAGTTCATTTTCAAAATAAACATAGGAAACATCCTGCACAGAGCGTGTCTTGATTAGCAAATCAAACAGATCAAAGACATAATTGAAGATTTGGTCGCTAAGAAGGACGATGTCGCTCTCCAGGAATGCCTAGTAAAGTAAGACAAATTTCACTGCTAACCCTTGTTGTTGTGTTGCATTAAGCCGAAAACCTTGGAATCCGATTAGATTAGAATGTTGTGCATTCAATTTTTATTGAACCCTTGCAAAGAGAAACCACATATCAAGGCAGATGTGAATTGCTTCAATCCAAGAACATTGTGGACTTGCTTGCATTGGGCAGCATACTATGGTGACAAGGATAGTGTGGAAGTCCTACTCGAAAATAACATCCATGTTTTCTTGCCAGATTACAAGGGACAATACGCAGTGGATTTGGCAGGTAAGAATAAGTACGAGGAGGTGGTGACTCTAATCATAATGCGGAGTATTGAAATATTGGATTATCTGAAATATGGAAGTTAATAAAAGTACAAGGCTTACATTGAGAGTCTCACTCCAGACCTTCTGAAACACTTGAATAACCCATTGTTTTTATGCAAATTGATATATTGGTCAGCCTTGTATGAGGTGGACAGCAAGAACTCAACCTTATTGTAATTCAAAAGAGCCTATTCCTTTTTCCCATTGTAAATGTAATTTCATCTATGTTTAGTAAGTCTTTGAAAATGAAGACTGCCTTGCATGCAGCATGTTAGAGTCACAAAGGCAATGAAGATTTTTTGAATGAAGCATTCCGTGTTTTTGAGGAGACCATGTTTGGATTCAGCAATGACGATTTGACTAAGATCATTCCTCAGAAGAAGCCAACACTTCAAATGAACAGTGTATTTGTGTTTTCTGAGGAGGATCTTAAGAAATACAGGGACGATTTTCAGAAGGAAGTCTTGCTATTGGCAGAGTGGGAGAAGGAAGTGTTGAATAAACTGAAGATAATCAAGAATTACACTTAATAAAAGTAGAGGTAGAAATACTATAACGATTTTTATGCGATCTATGTGAATCAGTAAGATGCTTACGGTAATTCACCTTTGCATGTTGCATCCATAAAGGCATTTCAAAAAGGAATCAACATTTTGATGGAGAAATAGGCTAATATGGAATTGGAGAACAATGAAGTATTTAAAGCAAGGGAATTGACACAAGATGAGAATGTTCTGGTGTTGTACAAAGATAAATTGCAGAGCATCACAAGTGAAGCCATATTAAATGAACTGAATCAAACAATAATCCAGTAGTTGATGGGCATATTTAAGAAGGATGCTTACGATGATCAATTGCGTTTGCGAAATGCTTTGGCTCCTTGTAAGTCATAGTTATAATATTCTTAGTGTCCAAGAACGGGGATTCTCATTACTATAAATTGATCACAGAACTTAACTCATACTCGTAGAATCTGTTTGTGCCAGATTTTATTATTCGTGCGAGTATCAAAGCAGAGAATCTGAATTCAGACACTTTGGAGACAGCCCCAGCCTTCTTTGACTTGAAGGATTAGGACTGTGCTGAGTTGATAAGATTGAACTTTTACATATCGTTGTTGTTGAATGCGAATTTCGAAGTGTATCTAATGAAATCGCAATTCCAACAGGGATTCTATTACATAATGTTGCAGCACAACGAGAAGAACTTGGAGGATCAAGCTGACTTGATGAATCTATAGATGAAGTTGATGGATTCTTACGATTTGGAAGAGTTTGAGAAGGTGTTCTAGAATCTATATGAACCCTTCCGATCGAGACAGAAACAGCAAATCATAGAGAAGCATTTGACTCAAATTAAAGACTTGAATGAGTAGATCAATTCTGGGATCATAGAGGCATACTATAGAATGCATAAGACAGGAGGTATCAATAAGATAAAGGAGAGATGGTTGGTGAACAACAAGTGGTATCTCCCAACTCCAATAAATCAGATATCTGAGTATTTGATGGAGGGTGAGAATCAGAATTTCAGTTCGATTACAATATTGAGATTGTATTTCGGTGAGAAGATCTCCTTTTACTTCGCCTGGAAATCCTACATTACTTGTGCGTTGATGGTGTTGGCAATTCCTGGAGCAGCAATCCAAATATACATTTTGGTCACAGGTGATTACTTCCCATCGATACTTCCATTTTGGGTTTGTTATGTTTGTTTATGGTCAACATTGCAGGTCGAATTTTGGAAGCGGAAAACCTCAGAAATCACGACAAGATGGGGATGCTTGGATTTGTTAGATTCCAAAGACAAGGGTGAAGTGCGTAGAGGATTCCAAGGTTACGAGGAAATCTATCAAGTGACTGGAGAGTTGACTAAGCATCAAAAGAAAACTGAGACATTTCTCAAGGTGGTTTTGTCAGTGTTGGTGGTGTTGATCTTTTTGACACTCTGTGTGTTGATATTCGTTGGAGTGAACCTCATGGTCAAGAGATTTGAAGGGTAAATAATTATAACCACTGGACTCAATATCATTTAGGGAGTCGGAATATTCATCCTCAATTTGGTGTACAATCACATAGTCATGTTTTTTGCCCAATATGAAAATCACAAGTATCAGGAAGACTACGAGTAATCCATCATCTACAAGAACTCAGCATTCACCTTGTTGAATTCCTATCTCTGTATTTTCTATGCTGCCTTTGTGAACAACAAAAGTTTTCTGGATCTGTTTATCTAATTAGTACCGGTCTTAATTACGAAGCAAGTGTAATTCGCAGCCCTTAAGGTGTTACTGCCTAGAGTACAGTACGATTACTATGAGAAGTAATACTTCAAATAGCAATAACTGAATATACAGAGACAAGGGCAATTGAATAGAAACAAGGAGGGGTTTAAGGACAAGGTGGAGACGCTGTATGAAGCAATCTTCAAAGAGAAGAAGTACACGATAGAGACTTGTAAAAGGGCAGTGTTGAAAATCCATGAGAAGGGGAAGCCACCCACATTGGAGATGAATTTGGATGCAGATCAAGTGGAGTTGAATAATTTAAAGTTGAATTACGAAGGAACTCTGGGGTATTTCATGGAGGGAATCATTGATTTGGGTTATATCACATTGTTTGCCGCAGCCTTCCCAATTGGGCCAGCGATTGCAGTGGTGGCTAATGTGGCTGAGATCAGGACCAAATTGATATCGTTTCTGGAAGTCTACAAAAGACCTGAGTGTTAGAGATGTGCTGGTATTGGAGATTGGTTGAACATTATGTAATGGATGGGAATGGGTTGTGTATTCTCGAATTTTGCTTTGTTGTACGTGAAATATAAGGTAGAGACAGTTGGAGTGATCTACGGGTACAATGGGTCGGATCAGGATATTACTATTTGGTTGTTCTTCTTGACTATTGCGATCATACTGATCATCAAGTTAGCATTTCAGTGGTTGATTCCAGATAAACCGTAATGGGTGTTGAATGAATTGCAGAACATCTAGGAGAAACAACATGTGAATACTGGGCAGAGAGAGGCATTGAAGAAAACAAAGGTGGAGATCCAGAAGAAGCAGGATAGGTTGAATTAGAGAAAGAAAGAGTATCTAGAGGCCAAGTAGAATTGCACTTAGAAGATGTAGGCTAAAATCAGCACAAAAATAGAGAAGGAAACCAAGATCGAGAGATTTCAAAAATAGGAGGAATCAGAAAAGTTGTTGGCCAAATAGGGAGTCATTCAGAAGGTAACGGAAATAGAGATTAAACCGGAAATGGTCACTCAGATAAGAATAGGGTTGTTGAGGCAGAAGTTCATTGAGATCCAACATTTCCTGCTTTAATAGAGAATCAGACAGATAGATCAAGCCAGGACCAGAAACATTTTCCTTTGTTAGGAATGCTCATTAGTGGAGGCAGTGTTTGATTGTGAGGATTGCGATGAAAGTCAATGTTAAGAATGTTTTCGTAAAGTGCATACGAAAATGAAGAACATCACCACTCATGAGGTGATGTTGTTGAAATCTGCAAAATATTATGACCATGAATTGTTGAGTCGATTGCAAGTGAAGCGAAAGGTCAAAGTGGACAACAAGAGTAACTTACAAGTGAAGTTAAACCAATAATAACAGTAGGAGGGGGAATTTAAACCGAAGAGATGGCAGAAATTACAAAACTTCTGTTTTCCAACCACTACTTCTTCCTTGGCCTACAATTCATTACCCACTATATTCAACTATTTGAAGCGTGAGTATTTGGACAATTTGAATTTGGACAGAATAGAATTAAATAGTTTTTATAGATTCAGGAGAGAATAGGAGAAATTCATCATGTACGAAAGTGAGAATATCAATAAGATCTTGGAGATGGAGGAGTTAAATTTAGAAGAGAAGTTGTGGTTGAATAGAATTGGGTTTCTATGTTTTAAGAAGAATGCCAAATTAGAATACTTCTGTGAATTGGTTAGGAAATTGCAGAATAGCAATATAGAGAGTAAGTTAAAATTGGTGTTGGATCTGGCAGATGTGGACAACGATGAGTTAATTACAAAGCATGAAATCGAAGCTATTTTTGTGCCCTCCATTGTCCAAGATTGTGAAGGGAAATTCTCACTTTAATCTACCATTGAAAACATATTCAACAAACCATTGAGTAAACAAAAGGCGATGGAAGTTCTATTGAATTAGATTAATTCAGATGAATAATTTAAGGAGTTCTTCCAACAACTAACTCAATGCGAATGAATTAATATATATATAAATATTGATATACTATATAAAAATGAATAAGTTGTAATAATATACGGATGTCTATTCGTTTGAACCTGATTTGGATCAAGTTTTGATCGAAATAATACCAGACATGATTGAGTCAGTGGCTGATCTCAACGAAACCTAGATTCAAGATAGATTGGCCACAAAGAGGGTGAGTTCAAAAACTAAGACTGTTACTTTCAATGGAATGTTGTTGATTTTGTTGATCTTCTTGGTTCTAACAATAGTGAGATGGTTAATGAACAAAATTGATGTGAGATTGTTGAAATACATGCTGAAGTAATTTGAGATAATCATACAATTTTAGAGACTCAGCATTGATGTTGCCAATGGTTTTCATCATCTTGGTGTTCAACTACTTGTTGAGCAGCTCTGTAAAGCAGAATTTGAACATCTATGGAGTCCTCTATTATGTGGATCTGGATAAGTTCTTGATGCAAATAGTGACCTTCATCATTGTATGGTTCGGAGTAGGCATAGTCTTCACCTTCTTGTGGCAACATCAGAGTGCTATCAATGATGAGTTCGAGCAATTGGATGCTGAATAAACGCATAGGCTCTACGAGAACATGTACTTGTACAACGATTCAAACACCTACATAATACAGGAGAAGGTGCAGTACCATTCAATCAGATAGCAATTCATACAACCCACTGACATTCCAGTGATAAATCCCAGGATTTTGAGGAAGGATTTCAACTTTGCTCAGTACTTGAACCTGAACCAACGTAAAATCTATACATAAATCTTAAGAATCAACTCGTTCAGCATCATCCCAATTATCCTCTGCATGTTTCTTACATATGTGTTCTCCTCTATCATCATCACTGTTCTCTTGCTCCTGTATTATTGGGTGTAAAAATCAAACCTCTATTAAATCTACACTAAGATTGATGCTCCATATTAATACAATCCTACGCCATTGTAATATCGTGGGATTCAAGCACCACCTTACATCAATTTACCATTGCAAAAGAACAAGTCCAGATTAAAGTAGGTTATTGGATCACCACAATTCAATTTAAGATTACTTCACTCCTTCATCTTCATCTAAATATTTTGGTTTGCTTGGCTATTCTATGCTCATCGAGTCAATAATTCAATCCTCGAACACACTTGGTTATCAATTTTCGTATCCATCGCCTCAGTCAATGTGACAATCCTGACTCCCATGATCGTTAAGGTGTTGACTTACACTCATTTAATAGCAGACCCATATAAAGTTTGCGTTGAATTGCAATACAATAGACAGTCATTGTTGGAGAAGGTATCACATTATCTTCGATTTTGTAATCGTAAGGAAGATGAATAGCACAGTCATAATGATGTAAATCAATAAGATGAAGTTAAGGAGCAAGAATAGGAGTAGGATCAAGAATAAGATTAAAATCAAGAGAAAGATCAGTACTCTCTGACTGTTGGGTAGTAATAACTTATTAAATATGCATTCACATGTCTTATCAATAATGAAAAAGAAAAGTATGTGAAGTAAGCTGTAGAACAATATAAAAAGTAATTGATCGAGAATCCCAATCTATTGCAAGTGCCAATCGATTCAGAAGAGGAAGAGGATTTAGAACTGGAGTTGGATGAGCAATCGGGATCATAGGAGGAGGATCAGGAAGATTAATCGCAAAATAGACAACAATAACAGAATGCGAATCAACAACAAGGATAACCCAAAGATATCAATGAGGCCTTGAAAGAATACGAACAGAAGATCGTGGCCAAGTTAACAGAGAGCAGCAGCATTAATGTTAACCAATTGAATGATCTGAAGAAGTATGTGGATTGCAATTTACCTCTCTGGTACATGGTCCTGATGGTGGACAAGTATTTCAAATTGAACAACCCTCTCGTGGATACCATCAGGTATAATGATCTCTGCAATTACTCTGGGTTCAATCAATACGTTCTTGAGACGGGAGACATGTACCCGCAGTAGATTGAAGTTATGACACTTACACAATTGAAGGAGTACCTCATGAGTTTCTTCACTGAGTAGGAGGCGGAGGAGGTGACGATGGAGTACAGCTTTTAGGAATAGATGGTGAATTTTGAATAGTTTTACTAATTCATTGAGAATAACATTGTTTTGTTCCCAAAGTGAATTATAACATATGATACATTATTATTATATATTATAACAATATCTGATGATTATTTAAATTATAACTTTGATGACAACCAATCAATATTAGTTGCTCATTTATGATGACGATTTCGTGCAGTTATATTCTTCAATTATCAAGGTAGGAACCCCATTCAGGACGAATCCTCCCTTGAATATCTCATGACCATTTGTCTCCAGCAATCCAATGCTACCCAGGACAAGAAACCCTGCTATTAGAAGCAGACCTTCACCAAAGACGAAGACAAGGAGATCCTCAAGTACGTAATGTAATACGGGCCAAATTTTAATAAGATTGTCAAATATTTCCCTGGCAAAACCATGAATATGATCAAGAATCGTTATTATAAGAAACTTCGATATCTGAAATCGGAATTGGATGTTGACAATGAATTCGACTCCATGAGCAACAATACTAAAATTAAAAAAAGTCATTGAAATTTTTACTTTTTATATTAATAAATTCAATTATATAAATATATATATTTAATTTGTTGTAAATTTTAACTATGTCCAGAAACACAATTAAAAAGACAGTCAAAAAAATCAAAAAGCCCAAACCCACCAACACCAAACAAAACAACAAATAAAAAATCGTTGATGATGAATCAATCGATTCAGAATACTTGGATGAATTGGAAAATCAAAAGCCCCAATAAATTTCAGATAGAAGTGACAGTGAAATTGATGAAACCGAAGACAATAGAAGATTGAGATTGGCTAAATAAATATTGTAACAAACCAAACAAGAATTGAAATCCAAAAACGATGACTTTTTTCAAGATCATCATGACATTCACATGAATGATGAAGACAAAAGATTAAATGTAGCCCTACTAGAGAAAGTAACTCATCAACCTAATCTTAGTTTGCTGAAAAACACACCATCTATCAATCATAAATCCAAAAATTCGATCGTCAATTCAATCGAGAAATCTACAAAGGTCATCTTCGAGCCATCACTTGCACTTAAGTGGATGAATTCGCTTAACACATGTATTCCTGTTCCAAAGATTCGAGCATCATCAAATGTAATTCACAATCAATTAAGTTTTCAGGGGACCTAGAAACCAAGAAGAAGGAATTCATCTAGAGAGAAGTAGGTAAACACGGAGATGGCCATTACGATGAAGTCCTTTCCATTTCCCTCAATTTCGATGGCAAAATCTTGGCTAGTGCTGGCAAGGATCACTCCATCAAATTGTGGGATACTACATCCAATAAATTGATCGAAACACTCAAACATCATAAAGCTCCCATTTATGGCGTGAAATTCGGATACAACTCCAATAATCTATGCAGTATCTCTTGCGATAGAACCTTCATCCAATGGGACGCAGCCTAACGAGCTTATATTGACACATTGTAATATTTACAAGTAATTTATAAGTTTTGGACATAGCACAGAAGCAAATGACATCGATTGCTTTAATGCTGATGACTTCTTGAGTTTGCGGCTATGATAGATAAATGATTCAATGGAAAACTAAGTCAGGTGGACAACTTCTATACAGTGGACACGAATAATCCATCGATTGCATCAGGGCTATAACTCTGGACACCTTTGCTACTGGTTCAGTCGATGCCAATGTCAATTTGTGGAATGTCAAAAAAAGGAAGCCTCTATTTGAACTCCACAAACCTCATGGCGACAGATGGATAACTGCGCTGGTAATTGTTTTTATCCATGTGTAGGGAACCGTTTACAATAGTGACCTTCTGGTTTCGGGATCCTATGATGACAATCTGAACATCTACAAGGTCACGAACAAGGACATTACAAAAGTCAGGTCTTTGCAGAGTGTAAGAATTTTTAGAAATAATTTAGTTTGGAATCGTTAATCACATCAATGTGTTTGATAATAAGATCCTCACTGTTGAGAGTCAGGAACATCGTTTGGGGAGGTGGGTTACTTCAACGAAAAGCAAAAATTTAATTGTGTTGTATTTATGATTAATTATTTTCTTATATATATATAAGTTTTAATAAGTTTAATGAACAATAGCTAAAAATCATCGTTAATTACACAACATTAAATTTACACTCATTACATTTTCATAAACCTAAATTTTATGAAATTATTTGTTTTCACTTCTTTGCCTATTCTGCTTTGCATAAATGTGGCTTTTGTTTAACGGATTTTCCATTTCAAATTTCACTTTTCATTTATTTAAATTAATATACGATGTCTCTCAATTCTTAAGACGGATCATTCCTTATTGTCTTTTTATTTTATTTTATATTTACATACCAGATCTTTTCAATGACTAAAAATGCTGAAAAGCAATTTAACTATCGAGCCTATGTGAAAGTTTCGGCTAAGCAAAAGCTCTAGTTAATAGCTCTAGTATTTGGGGAAGAATGGAAGATTAAGAAAGTACTTATTCTTACTACCAGTTAGGCAGCTTCGTTCCTCTTTATAAACTACGCCTCAGCCAAAAGTATCATTTTAAAACACAGAAAAAACTCGATACTCAAAAAAATGCCTTTGATTCCCGAGGTCAGGAGGTGCCATTACAAAACAATGAAAAATGGGAATCATAATTACAACATCCTGTGTCTGAAAGGAGGAATATTTCAAAACCTATTAGAAAATCTCTCTCAGAAATGAAGTCCCTATATATATGTATTTAATTTTCATATATCATTTTGTTCTTCTCTCCACATTCTAAGAAATAATTTGGAATTCTTTATTTAGAACAAAAAATTCAGTTTACTTTAGACCTCCCCTCCTCAAATCTCGATTAGTAGTAACTCTAAATACCCTTCAAATAAGCTTTAATGTCTTCATTTTTAGTATTAACCACTTAAGCGAGCCACAATTATTGTTTAAATTGTTTGCAGAGGCATCCCCTCAAAACACATCGGATGTTTGGATGCCGTCCCAAACTGCATAAAATTACCTTTTTTTCAACAAAAACCATTTTCCTAAGGCACTTTTCTCAGGCACGTTGTTACATAATTTCACAATTTTAAACTAATTAGTCCTTTAGTCGATCCCATTTGCAAAACTTCAAACCACCCTATTGCTGCGATTTTTGGAGGCTGTCTATCTGAAATTTTGAAGTTTACCATTATTATTCAAAAGGGAATGTTGGCAATCATCGGGGGGAATACAATAATTTAATATAAACTAATAAAGGTTCAATCCTAATAACATTCTTTTTTTTGTAAGAAAAAGAATATTACTCTTCTACCATGAGGAGACAAATAAATTCCAAAGTACAAATTTAGTGTTATTTGTAATCACACAGGTGAAGTTAGCTTTGAATGGATAAATTTAGAAAAGGTTACTTTTTCTATTTTCCTTGATTCATTAATTTTAGTTTGATTCAGAACAATCACAATCTCCATAAATTGATCACACTCAATTTTACACTAGATTACTGCTTAAAAGGCCTTGAAAAGTTGGGTTGAAATATTTATGATCATCTCGTAATTATCTCAGGATTTGTTTAGGAAATACTCACTATGTAGTTTGAGTGCTCGCACTTAATGGAGTCTCTTTGGAATGCGTCAGCACGATTTCGGGTTACATTCAACAAAATTGTAAATAAATGTGGTAACTAAGAATAATTGTAAATTATTAAATAGAGCAAACAAATAATATTAAACATGTAGTAAATCTTTAATTAATAAATTATGTGTTTATCAAATATGAAATATCTTGTTTACAAATTATATATATATAACCAGGGATAATCCTTTGATTATATTAATTTAAATAGTAATCAGGCAGATGGAGGCTAAGGTTAATAAAGTCCGCGCCTATTGCAAAGTCTCAAAGTCTAAATAAGAGGAGCTCCTAAATCTCGTTTACAAAGACGAATGCAGAATCAATTATGTAGAGATATCCATTCATTGTTTAGGCTGCTGATTTGTTAAATATCAATTATGCCACTGCCAAAAACATAGTACTAAAGTTCAAGAAAACTCACCTTTTGAGAAAGTCTGGCAATATCTCCGAATCCAAGAGATGCAATTATAAATTAATTGGAGAATCGAAGGACCAAACAAATTCAGTAAACACAAAAGGGGGATTGGTGGCTGAAGGCCTAAAGAAATTTGTCTAGAAATTTTGATTTTTTAATTATAATTTTATAAACCTCAATATCATACGAATGGAAATAATGCTATTTATAATGAACACATGTGAGATTGGGGATAAGAAACTAGAATATTTTGGGAATGATCAAATCAGAATGATTATTAAATATAATAATAAAATAATTAAACCATATTACTGATTAATTTTGGATTATTCACTCCTTAAATTGATTGGATAGGAATTCTAACTTGCTTTTAATCTCTGAAAATTAAGGAGGTCTAAATACTAACTCATTATCCTTGTATTCAACGTAGGATGTCAGCAATTTGATTGCCACGTCCTTGCTCTTCATGATTAATTCTTAGTACTAAAAATTACAAGAGAATGCATTACTTATTACTTAGGGATTTCAATCATCTTTTTTTCAAAGTCTTCCAGATTCCAACAAATTAACATGAGTCGTTTCGATTTGTATTCGCCAGACAATACAATGAATTGCTGGTCGCTGCAAAGATTGTCAATGTAAAGAGAAGCCGAAGTTGATAATTGGCCATGTTGGTCTTTCCATTACTTAAGAGTTTATTTGTAATCTCTGAAATTGATTAATCGTTTCCTATTTCTGAATTGATGTTGTATAGGTCGTATTCCCTTTTCAAGAAATAGAATGCAATTTTAGTAATGGTGTCTTTGAATGTCCTTTTTGTCAATGGCAAGGAATATAAATTTATCTTTGACAATCAGAGTCCTTTTACTCAATTCATTGGCTATTACTTTCCTGTCCTTTTGATGGGTTAGCTGTTATGCATCTTCACTTGACAATTCCCATTCAATATTAAAGGTGCCATCATTATCTCTATCCTTTTTATCCAGGGACATGGCAGCAACTTAAAAGAGGGACTCAAAATGATTTTCAACAGCATCAGCAGGGTCATCCTATATTTTGGTGACTCTTTTTTCTAGTACACTAATTTTCATTAAGAACTTCTGCTTTCCAAAATATACTATCTTTTTGGCTAATATGATTTGGCTATCAGGTTTGAATTTACTTTGAACTTGGTCTTGAACTTCTATTTTTCCAGTTTCCACTTAAATCAAAGAAGGATTAATCTTCTAGACATTAATTAGGACATTTCCTTATTTATCCACTTTAACAGCATCAATAATTGAGTCACTTATGGTTTTCATTGCTATCTTATCATCCTAATGCAAATAAGGGTACAGTTTCTTAAAATCACTCAATTCAACCGAAATTTGGACAGTGTTCTACAATTCCTAAACAACCGATTTCTATTTGACTTGACCTGTATAAACGACATTGTAAATGGTTTCAGAGTAAAATTCAGATTGAGTTTATTAATAGTGATTGACAATTTCATTCTTTTCAGCCCTTTAAATTTCTAATCTTAATCCAGGACTCTTACTATCGCTTATTTCCTTAGGTTATTCAATTTCTTAAACAGTTTTGAATTGATTGCTCTCAAACTAGAGCAAATCGTCTTTGATGAAAACTAGGTTGAGAATATACTCCGCTATCTTATTGGATCCAATATTGACCATCTCGGTGGAATCTAAGATGTGGATTCCTCTGTATCTATTGCGTTTGTTGTGGTATGAAATCAGATCAACGGTGATTTGAGTTTCATATCCTTAGAGAAGTTTGTACATGTTAACAATATAGTACTCATCCTGGATTACTTTGAAACTCCTATTGAATTTCTTACCGATCTACCTCACAAGTGACTTATCCGTACATTAAACTTTGAGATTGTAGATCTGCATATCTTTTCTTGTTTTGTAATGCACTTAGAGTTTGGTGATAGCTTGAATCATACTGTAAAATTGAGTATCATTCTTTTTCTTCTATTAGATATCCTTCAATTCAGTAACTTTGAATTCATTTTCAAAAGAAATTTCGAAGGGAGTCTCCACTCTAATGACACGAATGATATATTCAATTAGAGGTTTATACATCTACTCATAATAATTTTGCAGATGCACTCCTTTGTTTTCAATCCACTTGTCTTTGACATTGGCAAACTCTTTTTGATCGAGTGTTTAATCAAGCAGATTCAAAAAGTAGACTTTCTTTACTTTAGTATCGACTATGTTACCATTGCCATCAATTTCATTCAATTAATGAAATACAATCTTGATTTGATATTGAGTCAAGAAGAACATAATTTTTATATATTTATTGTCCTTCTGGATGTAACGATGCATCAAAAAGATATTTTTCTCACTTCTCTTTCTGTACTGCATGTAATACTTAAATTGTGACTTTATTTTGAGGGCTCTCTGAATTCTGAGAGCAAATAAATCCTTGAATATTTTGCTTAGGGAGGGTTTGATCCTTAAGAAATCTGTTGAATGATTTTCATAGATAACTAAATTGTCATCCAGGTAGTTCATGAGGGGAGTCAAGATCTTGCAGATCTTTTGAGGAGGACTATTCTTAAACACCTTCATCAGTCGATTATTCTCAAAATCCCTTGCAGGTATTATGTGAGTCTTAAACATTTCTGGAAAGTCATCGTAATACACAGTGAATATTAATTATTGATCACTCAAATTAATCAAGTATTCGTGAATTCTATCCATGCATCTCTTTGATCTCAACACTACTGCCTAATACTTATTCTCAATCAAATTCTCATACATAGACTTACTCTTATTCAAATTGATAAAGACATCCACCAAATTGTAGATCTCCCCTTCCACATTCTCCATATTGGGCTTACGATGCTGTCTTGCCTTCCATATCTCCTACTCTATCAACAATTATTCCTGGGCTCTGAAATCACTTACAAAATTCAATGCTCCATCATCTATTTGCAGATACTTAACAACACTCTGACTCAAATTCTACTTCAAGAACTCCATCTCCACTTCCCCGTTTAAAACACTGAGAATATCAATATTGCATCCCAAACTCACATTCAATTCCGTCTTCCCTTCCACTTCCAATTGATTAGTCTACTTGTTGAATATGATTCTCACTAGAATTCTTTGTGAACTCACCACACAATACTCTTAAAACATTAAGATGCGAGATTCCTTCTCCTTCTGAATTCTTCTATTCTCTTCATCCTTGATTTGCTGTTCCTTCAATTTCCTCTCCTATTCCTCCTCTGCTTTCCTCTACTCCCTTTGATCATATTCATCTTTTCTCAATTACAAGAAATCCAAATTGTATTGTCCCTCTTCCAATCCTCCATATCCATAATCACTGATGTATTTGAACTCACGAACATAGTTAGAAATAGACTCCTAATCATAGCATTTAACATCAGTTTAATTCATCAGACCATTGTAGTAACCACGTCTCCAACTTGAATAATTACTTCTTATAAACAAAGTGGCCAAATACTGATTGCTTCTCTTCTTATTCTTCATCTACTTCGGCTTAACCTTCTCCAAGATATTGATATCAGTCTCAACATTCGAGTCTTGAATCCATGCTTTTCTCATATGCGAATTCCACAATTTTCTAGCCTGCAAGGTATCATCCTTCTTCTCTGAAGTTTTAGATTGATCATAATCCTATTCATTAAGTAACATCCCCTACACCTCCATCAGATTTCTCACATCAAATCTTAAAGATCCCTTAATCTACAGCACTTTACCAATCGTCATCATTCTCTACCCGATCATTGTCAATTCACCAACAGACATCTCACTATACAATGGCTATTTGTATGGATGGATGTAATCAGAAGGGAACTTATGTTCCAAAGACCTAACATCTATACTAATCGATTATTCATTTGTGACCTAATCGACTATCAACGAGAAATTCATAAAGAATGCTCTGGCAGGAGACTCCCCAGACACAACTACTTTCTTTACTAGACTGGTGCATTTGACTTCATTCTTGTAAAACTAGAACTACCTTGTGTTCTTCTTGATCATGTATTCCTTTTAACACAAGTGTTGTCTGATAGACTTTTGAATCACCCTCACACAACTCTCGATTTGAGAGAAGGAGAATTGCTTCTTCTTTTGTGTTGCCTCCATCTCTTTGTGAATCCAATACTACCCCTCTTCTGTGTAGGTTAGAGTGTCCCCCTGGATTTAGTAAATATCAAAGAAGTTCTCTCTGCATGGATATCCCAATTATTTAGTAATCAATGGACTGATTTTGAATTTATTCGTTATTTGCCATTTACGATCGTAGATCACCTTGCCAAATATCTCATCCTTATCATTGATAAAGACTTGACAATACCCTGACTTGAAACTCAGTCCAAACTACCCTTTGATGTGTCTTCTCCTATTCACTTTGAATCTCATCGTGTTTATTGCATTTCTTGCTTTAAATTAACTTTATAAGAATGTAATCAATTGCAAATGATTACCAATTTTGTGCATAACCTCCAGTTTTTATTTCTATTACTCCTAAATCACTTGGTACATGTCACTATAAGCAAAGTCTGTGAAACCTGCAATCTGCAAATTATTTTATTCATCCATATACACTAAATCCTCAAACTGTATCTTTGTCAAGTATTTCACAACGTGAATTCTGTCCAGCTTCAAGTTATAAGAGTGCTCAGCGATCGAAATAAAGGATTGGCTGGTCTTGCAACAATATTGAATCACTTAAAGATGAGCTTGATTCGGCTCAATTTCAGCCTACAACGCATCCTAAAACTCGACTATACGAGCAAACATATAGAAGAAGTCCTTCTCGTTGATCTCAATTATGAAGGGTTTTAACAGTGCCCTATCACATTTCTTCTTGGCATATGCCTACAATTTAAACTAAAACTTCTACTCATTCCAAGTCAATTGGAACAAAAACAATTTATTTTAAATCTTATCAGAAACCTACTTAACATGGAATGTAATTAATCTCTTTCTGATTAGATTCTCTGATTTTTATGATTGATTTACAAACCTTTTGATTGCAATACACTTTCTAATGTGTCTTTGTATGAGAATTGCACTCAAAAATTATTTTTTAGGAAAAATCGTTCTTCTCTTGATGTCCAACAGTTGATACGCTATCTCTCTGAATTTTCTCTAAATCCTCAAACCTCTAAACCACTTCTGAATCTTCCTTATGAGTTCCT
Source organism: Paramecium tetraurelia (assembly GCF_000165425.1). Taxonomy (NCBI): domain Eukaryota; phylum Ciliophora; class Oligohymenophorea; order Peniculida; family Parameciidae; genus Paramecium; species Paramecium tetraurelia. Next base: position 44,262 of record NW_001799025.1, read on the forward strand.
CCAATCTCTCCTAAAGTCTCCTTCGCTTTTCTTCCCTCCTCAAAATTTCTAATTTCTTTTAAGCTGCCTTCCTTCTCCAATGATTCTGTAATTTGACAATCGCTTGAATTGGATACACGATCTAATCCTTGGTTTTTTTGATTTCAAAAACTCTAGCTTCAAATTTCAATTGCAACTCACTCATCAGAAATTTGATCCTCAGTTCCTTTGATTTCTTCTCTTCAATCACTGATATTTGATTGGTCTACGCGATCTATTAATCGTGGTTTTCCTCTTCGGAACTGCTCCAATCAAACTTTTCGTTCTTTTGCTCAGTCTTTTCTTCGACCACAGATTTCTCTTCCTTTTCCTCCTTGGGTTCATTGACTTTGTTTTTCTTGATCACGAAGGTTTTCTTTTTGGGCTGCTGTTATTGTGGTGATAGCAGTTATTGTTATAATTTCTATTCATCCAATGCATCGCTCAATTATTTTATGGACTACTTTTGAGGGTTCCCTCTGAAATAGAACGTTTTCAATTTCGGTTCACTTTTTACAAATGATAATGGTTTTGGCGATGCTAGCACTATTTTCCTAGGTGTTTTTTCTGTAACTTGCATCGTCTCTTATCCAGCCTTCTTATATGCCATCACTTAGTAGCGTTACACATCCTTGCTACTGTTAAAGTTTTTGTATACATGAGTAAAGTGTGTCTTGTAATGTCCTCTGCCCATTAGAGAATCAATATTGGAAGTTCGGATTTCCCAGAGCTTTCCTGTAATCTCAAGGCGAAATTGCAAATCCTGTCCATTATACCCTTAAAATCAAAAAGGGGACTATCATAACCGTGTTAGACCTTCATACGTTCGATATCTAAATAATGAAAATCAAATGATTAAACATTCTTTGAACTTCGACAAAGCAGGAATCACTTAAAGACCAGACAACAGTCGATCAGCTTCCTCATACAGTCTCTGATTGACTTGATCCGACTTTTTCAGAGTAGTGGCACTTGAAACTCTCAATAATCTACTCATATTTTATATAAATATTTTATAAATGTAATCATGAAAATGGCATTTGATAACTTGCATTATACGGTGTGTTTGGATAATTTGGAGGTACTTGCTATTACTGCTAGAAAGGCATCTAACCAAAAGGACCTTATTACTAGGACTATCCAAAAGGACCAGATTGAGGTTCTCCTTACGATCCAAACGGTCCTTATGGCTATCCAAATGGAACCTATTATTAAGGTTGACCGAATGGAGTCTACGATTGCTATGGTTAACCATATGGGACCTGCGATTATTGTGGTTAACCAAATGGAACCTATGATTATGATTGTTGTGGCTAGCCAAACGGTCCTGAAGATCCAAAAGGCCCAGCTTAGGTACCAGTCCTAGATTAATTGCCAGGTTGTTATTAATTGAAATTGGATTAGGGTTAGAATGGAATCTAGGAGGATTAAGCAAGTTGTGGCTAAAAGAGTCCTTGAGCTTGAATCGATTATTGGAAGCGACTGAGTGTTTGTTTAGCTTGGATATTAAATATAATGTCTTCTTGTTCTCTATTTTTAATTTTGATTTCATCTTATAGTTTTTTGGCTTCAATAAAATTAAGATCTCCTTCTCTCTCCCAAACATAGACAAGTATGGGATGCTCATCTCCAAAACCAGCAACTGCAATCATGTGATAGCCTTAGTTCCAAGCCACGTCAGCTACTGGACCAATCACACTAAATTAAAATAAATCGGTGGGTAAGGTTTGTGTTAGATTACTCCAGAGATGGGGTTTACCATCTTCACTCCCTGATAGAACGTAATCTCCCTTTGGACTGGAGACACTTCGACAGGCTATTTTGACAGATTGAGACCCAAAGAAACGATTGTTGACTGTGCCATATATCACTTCATGATCATGAAACTTGCCATCTCCAGACTTAAAATCAACAATTCTAAGGCAGTTATCTCTAGTGTGAATTAAGAGATCTTGGCATTCTGGAGGCATCAATTATATTGAATTAATTGCATTCCCACTAATTTCTTGAATCACTATCAAACTTAATCTCCTGGCTATATAACTACCACCAGAGAGATTGATGTCAAAAAAGTGAATATTTCCCAAGGAATCTCCAACATACAAACATTTGACACCATCATACACTATGCAATTGGGATGTCTGTGATTGCCCAGATTATCAAATTGATCAAAGGAGATGCCATCATATGAAATAATTTCCTACTGAATGGGTTCATCAATTATTTGTAATGATTGATTAGACTCAAATTGCCATATACGCATTCTGCTATCGAAACAACATGTGGCCACCACTGGCATCTTGTTATCCATCAAAAACAAACCAGCATAAACAAAAGAGGGATGTTGGAGTTAACAGATTTACAGCAAGTCCGAATCTTCTTCATTCACTATATCTCCTGAATGTTGAGGTACACTCCAGACTTTGGCTGTGTAATCACTTGACACCGTAATTAAATATTGTGAATTCGATGAGAATTGCAACTCATGAATGATATTCCTATGACCTTTATATGTTGCAAAATGTTAACCGGTCTCTACATCAAATAATTTTATTATAGTTTTTGAATTCCTATAAGTACATGCACAAGCCAAGTAATTCCCAAATTTATTGAAGGTCAGTCTATAGCATCCCAAAGGAGCACTGGCGAATTTATAAGCTATTTTATCTGGAATGTGATCTTCCTTATCTCCAAGGTAACGACGTCTTCTTAAATTGATCTTCTCTTAATCAGTGATCTCCTCCACTCTCTACTCAATCACCTTCTCCATCACCACAGAGTGTTTCACCTTCTCCTTTGCCTCTTCATCTCCTCTCTCCACCTCAAATACACTGGTGCTTTGACTCTTCCCGTATATCTCGATGAATTAGGGCTTGGCTTCAGTTCCCAAATACACATTCAAAACTGCATCATACTCAACTTTATCAAGCCAAAGGAAATCAAAATACACCAATGGAATTGATTCTCTTCTGCTGACTGATTTCAATTTACTCGTATCAAACAAATACTTGTACAACTGTATCTTACTTATGCCCAAATGCAATCTGCATAACCCATTAGGTCTTGCATATCCCCAAGCAATTCTATAGAAGTTATCTGAATCCAAGAACTCACTATTGTGCTACTATAAATAAATAGGATGAAAATCTAGAAGTTCAAACAAAATTATCGTATCTGACTTATAGAACTCATCAGCTGGAATATTAATCAGTATTTCCTCATTCCACTATGCTCTACTATTGGTTGCCATACGCATATCGCAGAAATTCGTAGAAAAAGCAGTTAGCAACTCTAACTCACATGTAACTCTCTCCCTCTCTCCATCCACGATGTTCGTTATGCAATTGCTTTCATAATTGTACACGGCATTCGTGAACTCTCTTGGTTAATTGTCCTCATTTTTTGGCTTATACAAATAGCATCCATTTTTGATATTGATCACATGCATCCTTATGAATGGATGCTGAATGTTCGTATCCATCTGTAATTAGGATGTCCCAATTATCTTCACTACCACAGTCTACACTATCAGTGAAATATAATACTCTATCGGGTGTAATCTGGGCTTTATCTTTCTCACTCATTGAAAATGGGTTCACAATTTATTCATATTCTAGCTTATTCAATAGATCCACGAAAGTGCGTCTAGGCGGATCGCAATGGAGCAGTCTATTGATTCTGGCTCCGATTCGGTCTCCCAAAGAGAAACAATTATAAATCAGATCATCATTCATAAAGTTGGTGTATGTCATTCCACTGTCATGATTGGGTGCAGGTTACAATTTCTATGATCGTAAATACTCAAACAATTACTTCTTCTTCATCCATTTCCTATGCTTCTTGCTGATCGAAATTTGAATTTGCAAAGTCAACCTTCTTCTCTGCTGGCTATGACAGTTGCTAATACCCTCCAAAAGGCATTTCACCTTCTCCAACTCTCTTTTGCTATAAGGCTGAAATAATAATTGTCAAAATCTACGTGGCAATTATCTAGGAATATTTGAACGTGACATAGTTATAAATATTAATTTTATTTATTTTATTATTCTCTCATTTTGCATTATACCCAACTATAATTTCATTTATTTTACTTAATTTGAATTTATATTAAATAATTATATACATATATGAAGGAGGCTCATAGGGATTCTTGTAAATATCATTATTAAAACAATATATTATATGATAATTATGCTTATATATAGTAAACAACCATTGACATTAACATGTATTTTAATTCAATATGTATTTCATCCAAAATATTGTTCCTAATTTTTTAAGCTATTTACTATGTTCTAAGAATTCTTATTAAAATTACATAATTAACACTCTTCCCCTCATGTTCATAAATTGCAAATTCAATTGAATCTAATATATAACTCTTTTATATAGCTTTGAAATAATATGCAATTTATATTGAATTTTTATTATCATCAGTTATTCTGTCAAATTCAATTATTTATATACATAGACTATACCCGATAAATAATATCTATTGTATATAATAATTAATAGTTTAAAGAATATTGAGAATTAATCCATATTAAGTAAATTTCTTTAATTTGTTTAAAACTCAGCCTTTTAACCATCATATAACATCATAACTAAAATAGGCTTAATTTATTAAAAACTGGTAATAATTGTATTATTTCTAAATTTTACTAAAATTAAAATTATTGCAATGAAATTATAATGTTTAAGAATAGAAGCAATTTAGAATCGTAATAGCATTTCTTTTCAAGCAACTAGTATATTTCTAAATTTAGATACTAAATTTAGATAATTTATTATATTTAGTTCATAATACTTTTTGTTTAACTAATTTAACAATTGGAAGATTACAAGCACTTCTAAGTACATATATATGTATTAATGAAATTCTTTATGTTTTATTTAAATTATTTGTGAAAAATAATGTCAAACTAATCTGCCTGCATAGATTCCACCTTCAATTCCAACATGATTGGATCCTCTTAAGATTTTGAATAATCCATTTTCTCCCCATCCTTCATTCCAGGAGTTGACTACTAACCAATATGGAACGTTTTTCTCGACACCCCAACCAATAATTTTGACAGCATGTCCTCCCAAATTAGCTCCAGCGACATTTTGATATACTCCAGATTTGTAAGTCAAAAAGTCTTCATAGACGGTGAATGATGCCTAGAATGAAAGATGTTAATACTTCTACTGGACCGAATGTCATGATTTCGTTTTAGATTTGCTCCACCTTTGATGAGACTGAATAAGAGTCAATGGATCTGATCTTGTCTGAGTCATAGTTTCTTCCAGATTGAGCAGTGCAGGACTTAACACAGGCGGGTGTTGGTTATGAATCTCCGCATGGTCCATACTTGCCATCATCAACATGATGATCACATGGAGGGAAGGTATATGGTCTACACCAGGAATTGTCACCGAAAAGATCACCTGTGACGAGTCCCTTGTTCTTGAAGTAGTTCCAAGCACCACTTGGGAATCCACCATTGCATCCCATTCCGCAAGTGATTCCACAGCAAGTTAACAAGTCTTCGGTTGAGATTCTGGTTTGCTTTCCAGTGGCAATGCACAATCTGTCACTCATGGCTTCAGCAGCTCCAAAGGCCCAACATGAGCCACATGTAGATTAATCTCTGACCTCCTTGATGGATTCACAATTAGGCCATTGTTGTCTGGCGTCGAAACTCTCTGGGATTTCTAAATTCTCGAATTGAACTGTTGACTCTGGTAATTTCATAAAATCTGGTTCATCCAAGAATGTTCCCATCTGAGTTTTCAATGTGGCTTCATTGAATTATTCCCATCTCTAATTGTGTCCTGAAACCCAAGTTGATTGTTGAGAGTTGACAAAATCATAAAAAGTTTAAGATTGGAATCTCAAACCCAACGCTGACGTAATTAATGTAATGATAAACATTCACTATTATTAATATTATTTTGTAGAATAAATTGGGTGCGAACTTAAAAGGCACTTCATCTCATCACTAACATTAATTCTGCAGAAGGATCCCTACAATTTGTAAGCACGACTAATTTCTGAATTATTTTATGATTTAATTATAGAAATGTGTTTAACTTGATAATCCAACTAATTAATCTCAAATTATTGGTGATATTCAGGATATGGTGATGAATTAAGGTGAAATTCAATGTCAACATAAGATGTAAGTAATTAGCTGGAGATCATTTATTAAATTTGCTTATTATATTATTAAATTATATTTGAGCACTGTAAAATGTTCAGAGGTTGTCAATTTCTTCAATTACCTTACGGCTATTTTTCAAAAATTGATTAAAATTAAAGAGAAAAGAAATATAAAATTAATCAAACAACGCACATTTGCGAAACAAAACTTCTGAAGGAAACCAAAAGCACTACGGAAATTGGTAAACAATTTGATAGCATCCTGAATCTCTACAAAATTTAATTTATTGTAATAAATACAGATGATTGTTAATTTGATAGATTGATTTTATAGACTCATATAAGGTTTTATTGTTAGAGCGATTCATATTTGTAACTTGGATTGGCTGAGAAAATTTATGGTAAATGTTATAAAACTTTGTTTGATTCTGATAAAAATCCTAGATTTTTAATTTCTGAAGGGTTATTCACAATAAATCTTGTAAAGTAAGAGTACATCTTGGATGGAGAGGGGATCGAGTATTGTGGTAAGTCGGAATTTATTAAGAATTAAGGAGTGTTTATTTAGGGTGTATTCTAAGAGCCAAGAAGGGAGAGGAAGGCAGCTTTCCAATCCTTAGAAGAAGATTTTTAACCAAGGAAGAGGTCTATCATTATAAGTGATGAAAGTAATGAGATAATCAGAAGTAAATCTTTTGATTATGATAATAAAATGCTTAAGGGAATTTAATAGGTCAATCAAATTCAAATCCAATACAACTAGTAACTACGGGAACAGGATTTCAATATATTACTCAGAAATTCAAAGGAATGGTTGACTTCTAGTTTGCTGAATTCAGTTGTTGAATATTTTAATTGGAAGAGTGAAATAAAAGTAAATTAGTTGCCCCTGAAGGAGAGACTGAAAATACCGAGGGTCTTGTTCATCCCCAGTGATGTGACGACTTCGTTCGGAGAGTATGAGGACAAAACCACTTACATGAAAAAAGCGAAGGGATTATTATAAACATAGTTGCTATACTACAAGGAACTCAATTATGAGATGAAGCAGGTTTATGCTAAGATAGGTTTTCCAGTCAATGTCAATAATGCTCATTGGGTGTTCCTATTGTTTGATTTAAGAAAAGAGTAGATACTGTTGTATGATTCTCTGTCATCTACGTCAATTAAGAAGTGCAGGCCAAGTGCGTTGACTAAGGCTATTGGGAGCTTTCTGAATTTGAATGTTGGGGAGTGCAAAATCGTGAACTATGTTAAGTAGAGGGATAGTTATTCTTGCGGATATTTTGTTTCTTCGTTTATGGAATTTGAATACAAATTGTAGTTTAAACAAAATTACAAGTATTGTTATGATTAAAATAAAATGAAAACCAAAATTAGAAAGATATTGAAGTAAGCTTGATTGTTTGTATATTATATTTATTAATTGCTTGTTGTGAGTCTCCGCTATTCTCCAGGCATAGTAGTTAACAACATTGTTTTAAAAATGATTGAACTATAAAAATGATATATTAAAATTAAAGTTTTAGTCCATTTATAAATTAGTTTGATGGGAATAACCTGCAGCAAATCGAAAAAGGGACAAGAAGCCTTAATCTAAAACTAAATTAAAATGGCAGTTCAAGAAGATGAGATTCTCAATTAAGTTGAATATAATTAGGCACTCAGCGAAGATCAAGAAGATTCCAACCAGGAATAAATCTAAAAACCTGACCTCCCTTTAATGAATAGTAGCTCAAAAAAGGCTGCTAGTCGATCTGATGAGGAGGAGGGCGAGAAATAAAAAAAAAAGACAGGTAAGAAAAAACCGGCCCAAAGAAGAGATGATAATTATTTGAAAATCATCGAGTACTCAGATCTAAAAATACAAGCCTATATTCTTTCATCAAAGGAGGAAGACATAACAACATCTTACGAGTTGACAATAACATTTTCATACTAAGATTATCAGTATAGTGTTAACTGTAAAGCTGTAATTCTTTGTGAACCCAAATAACCCTTTACTTTAAGTCCAATTAAATTCGAAGATGCTATAAGTAACAGTTAATTTCCCCCCTTCTTCCTTGTCGACACTTATTTCAATGTGGACTTATAGTTAAACTCGAACTTATAGTCTTTCAATTAATTGCTAGAGGTAAAACGGAATACATAAGCTGAGAAGAAAGATGAAGACAGTCCCCATCAATTTACTAAGAGACAGAGCAAGATAGCAAATACTTAGGTATTGAATGGGGCACCGACTAAGCCAAAGAGGAGGAAGAAACGAGAAGCAGCTGAAATGATGGAATTGATCCATGTATTTGATTTCGAGTGCTCTCCTCGTTTGAATCAAATCTTGGTGTCTCTTATGATTCAACAATACAGCCATAAAATCACCAAATACTTAATCACCATTAATGACGTTTACTTTATCTTTAATGAGAAACCCTCTCTTGACAAGTAGGAAGTTCATAGAATCCTCATTTTTTATGAACATTTCGATTATAGTCTGTCAGAACTGAGTGAATATCTACATACTCAGAAACTGCAATTGTCTCACATCTGTCATCTCTAGCTCTCATTAAATTTACTGTAAATCTTGTATTACACCTATACGTCTTATCTCTACAGATTGAATATTACGTTGAATACAGTGTTCTGGGTCAGCAAGGTCAAGAAATTCAAGTTGTAAACCTTTGGGAGAATATAGAATTTATTGGATTTGGATGGTAAGGATTTTTATTAGAAATTTAAAACGGCTAATGAGGGCAAAATCAATGTATTTTATAGAGATTTTGATAGAGACTTTGGAGCTGTCTTAGACATCATAGCCTACTTTAAGGATTTAAGTAAGGAGATATCCTAAATCAAGAAGATGAGAAGGAAGAGAAAGAACTTGCCTGAAGGAGAGACCTATTATAGCAAGTACATCATTATGTATGACGAACTCTTCGCAGATAATGTCGATTCCTTATTTTTGGGGTTGGTAAGATTGAAATTCTTTGATAACAATTCATTTGATTAGATACTTGAGGAGATAAAATCAATCATAGTGACTATAGACAAATTGATAAAGCAAGAGACTGCAAAAATTGAATCAGATAAATTGGAAAAAGAATAAGAAATATAAGAATAATAGCAGTAGGCATCATAACATGTGATTGAAGTGAAATTAGAGGATGACGAGGATGAGGAAGAACTACATAAATTGCAGTCATTTAATTTCGCCTTGGAGAGAAAAAAGAAAAAGGACTTGACTCAAGAACAGTACTTGTATTACTAGATGATTTACTCATCTCTCTTCTATAACTAAAATTTTAATATGGTGTGTGATTAATTTTTGGAGATTACTAAGAATCAAACATTGATAGCTTATGCTCAACTTCATTACTCTATTTGGAGAAAGCTAAGTTCAGTGGTTAAGGAGGGATACAGTTTGGAATAGTAGACAACATTACTTTCGATCTCTAAGAATGTGACATAACTGACTTTGTCGTAGGATTCATTTCATTACTATCTTTTGTTAGAGTTGATCACTAAGATTAGAGATAAACCATTCAATATCATAAATCATTTGAAAGCCTTGGTGTAGGAGTAAAACTTTAAGCGAAAACGGCAAGTGAAGCCAAAACTGAGTAGAAATCAAAAGTTCAATGGGATAATTGAAATGCGTAAAGCAATCTTCTTAGATTTGTTCTTTATTGATCATTACGTCAGTGATCATCAATATCACAAGGCAATTTATTTGATGCAATTTGATTTGTCGTCTTAATTGAAATTCAACCTGAAAAACTATATGCTCTATACTCAGTCGCTCTTTTTGAATGGATTGTTGTGCGAAAAGACTCTCTAGTCAGTATCAGCAATGCTGAATTTGGAAATCTCAAAATTGTTGTACGATTAGTTCTTTCCCAATACAAAGATCGTTTACATTGAGGATGAGACTCAACGGTAAGTGACAAAGGAGTAGATGGACAGTGCAAAATAATACACTTCAAAAATTATTCATTATGATAATCAAGCATGTGAGAATATGAATGTGCTTGATTTTCATTTGGGAAAGGTGTATTTCTCAATTCATGATAAGGAGAACGCGTTGAAATGTTTAAGGAAGGTAAAAAAAGCCAGACAAAAGAAATTTGATATTTTATCTGATGAAGTCATCGAAGTGATCATTGAAATATTGCGAATATTGGTGGAACAGGATGATAGTGGGGCAGCGGCAGAAATCTGTTATGAGTATCAATAGAAATTCAAGGAACAATACAAAAAAAATGCCTTTTTTAAATCAAGGTACATTGCTCGTTTATAATTGATCATGGGAGCAATATTCGAATAAAATGGGATGTTGTTGAGTTCGTTGAGGTACTTCTAAAAGGCCAATAAAACATTCAATTAATCGAGGTCCAATTCTTACATCTTGCAGATTCATATTAGAATGAGGATAATGAAGTTGATATCGGCCATTAAGAACAAGGCACTCTCACTAAACTCAATCAATAAAGGACAGACGAAGCAATTCAATTACTAGACAGGATACATGTCAGAAACTGTGAAGCCTTACTTTAACAATTAGTTTCTGAGACAAGCAATAGAGGAGAAGTAGGCTTAAGTCAATTAAGTCATTTTTAACAATTTGCTTAAGATATATTCATTATTTCGCCACCAAGAGTACGATAAGGTGTAAGACAAATTAAATAGGTTGCACAATGTGCTCAAAAAGAGGAAGGTCGATGAATGTTATGGATATACTCTGCAGAAAATAGGAATCTATAATGCAACTCATAGTAGTTATGTTTAAGCAATCAATTATTTGAAACTGGCTACTGAAATCCACGAAAGATTCCTGATATTCCCTTTGAAGGAAATAAGACAGTTACGATGTCAAATTCTGATCCTTCATTGTTGGATCCAGTTGGAGAAGAAGAAGGAGTACCAAGATCAATTGAATTACATAGATTCATTAGTCACATCAATCAATGAGATGCTTTCTTGGAGTAATATCCCATATAAACCTATAACGAACAAGTTCACAGTTTTGTCATTGAAACTTGGCAAACAAATTATATATCAATTAGATGAGATGAGTCAAATAATCGAGAAATTCCAAAAGACCAGATATAAACTAATTGAACATCTGTCAAATCCATCTAAGTTGAAGTCAGTGGCAGCCAAGTACTTAAAGCACCTTATCAAAGCCACTGAGAAGGAGCAAATTAAAAAAAAAAGTCATAGTGATTCCAGGTAATCCTGTCTATTTGGTCTGTTGAGTCGACAGAATGTGAGACCCAAAAAAGTGGCAGCGATTGTTGCACAAAACAAATCTAACACTTAAACTGAATTCGAGTATTAGGAAACTCAAAAGTAAGGAATTTATATTAATATCCCCTTAGATCAACCAATACAAGGAGAAGCAATCTAAAACACAGAGAAAATACGAGTTTTTAGTTTACATCCGAGAAATCTCACTAAATCATTCAGTAATTGGAAGGTGCATAAACACAGAAATCCTAATTCTTGGAGGATAATTTGGAAACGGAAAGAAATGGCAATTTGCACATTTCGTATAATATCAAGGAGAACACCAATACAAAGTGCAGTACTGGTATGCCGTCGATGGCTTAATTGAATATGACACCAATCAGTGAAATGTCCAAATTATCACAGAAATCGCCAAAGTAAAAGGGAAACAAAGATTAAAAGAAACTTAAAATTAACCCATTTTAAAAGATTACTCGAAAATGAACTAATATTTTATAATATATATTTCCTATATAATGTCATGAATCGATTGTCCAAAGTCAAAATTAAATGATCAGAGAGGATTTTCAGTTAGAAAAGATATTGATTTCGAAGATTTTTAAAAAGTCTTTATAAAATGTCATATTATTTAATATTTCAATATATAAATAAATTTAAAAACCGTAAAATGGGAGCCTGCTTTGCGAAAAAAGCTGACAGAGAAGCTGGGATAAAGTAACAGATCGAAAAAACTATTATCGAATAACAGAAACTTAAAGAAGAGGAGGAGGAAATCCAGTTCAATTAAGGAAATAAGGACTACTCAACTAAGCGATCAATGCATGCAGTTTAAACCACTATGTACACGAATCAGGAGAAACAAGATGAGGGAATGACTGAGATAATTTAAGAAGAAGAAAAACAAACAGAAAAACCTGCTAAGAAGGCCAAGTCTAAACCTACCAAAGACGATATCAATTATTACAAGAAATATGAGCATGTCTTGCATTTGAAGGCAATCATTGTAGAGCTGGTTAAGAATCAGGTCAGTCATTACTATTCCTTGATGATGAGAGTAGATTATAAGGATTATATTGGAGAAGTGAAAATGAATGGGATCTTAATTACCTAGAGCGACTTTCATCATTTCAACATACTCCCCCAAAAATTCAGTGATGCAAATCAATACTCAAGGTTCTCTACTTTCTTCTCCAATGACAATTATTTTAATGCAGATAAGGATAGCGTTAACAATTTTAATGCATTTGAAAAACTCTTACCAGTGGAAAGATTAGTAAGAATGAGGTAGGCAGAAAAGAGATTTCGCAGGAAGTAGACTATTTTTGCAGAAAAAGAATCTCCATCCCCAGTTAAGAATAAATTGGAATTCATTGATTCTAAACAGTAAGAAATGCTGGAAGTCATCACAATTGTGGACATTGAAGAATAAGAGAGATTCTAATGTCTCTTATTCCATATTCTAGTACAATAACAATTTCCAGAGCTCAACCATTACCTAGTTTTCATACAGAATACTACCTTTCTCTTTGATAGACCCCCGTAGTTTGATGCTCCAAATATCTATCGAATTGCATTATTCTATGATAGATTGGATTTTTCATTGAAGGATTTGCAAGCAGTCCTAACTAAGGAAAATAAAGAACTATCACCTCATTTGCATAGAAAACTAGCACTCAATTTACTTCAGATAATACATAATTGCTATTCAAGATATATTTTTCGACTTAATTTTACACTTTCCACTATCTTTTATTGTGCAAAGAGTAGAGTGTTTAAATTGGAATCCTTTGGTAGGTTGAAGAGTATGATTCCCTTCCATAACAATCAAGATATGTTATTGAAGAGTGTCGAAGAGAAAAAGATTACAGCTTTTAGAAAAGCGTTAAAAAGAGATTTATTCGCCGTTTGTGATTTGATTATTTACTTTAAAAGAATTGAGTAGACCCCTTTAAGATCAATACAAGCATTGAGAAAAAAGTTCTTAAAGGTTATAGATGGAGGGAATGATACTTAGGAATAGAATGATAGTTACATACACATGGCAGAGGAGCGGTTTAGTCATAATTCGGATCAGTATTTATTTGAATTTGTGAAAATGGTTCTCTTTACAACAAAAATTGATTCAACAGAAAAAATAATGCAAAATCTTCTATCCATAATTGAATCTTTGTCAAAGCAAATATCTAGTTATGAATTCAAATTAGAATTTCAAGAGGATGATAAACACAAACAAGCTGAGAGTCCCAAAAAGAATGAACAAGTTGATGTTATCAATTTGGAGGAGATCAATTTAAGTCAATCTGATTTATCTAATGAAGAAAACACTAATGAAAATTATTTGTAATCTTTTGATATCGATTTCTAAAAATAATACCAGAGTCTTGCAAAAAATAAGGAGCAATTAAGCGAAGCAGAATCAATCTATAAAGATATTCTGTATCAATCACTCTTTTATCATAATGAAATTTACTTGGATGAATTAAATAAAAAATTAAATGTTTAGAGTCTAAACAAATTGCAACAAACTTAGATTATTGTTTTAAATGCCTTTAGTAAAATCAAGATGATGAAAGACGATTCATGGGAAGTCAAGTCTCAACAATTATCACAATTCGTGGAAGAAGCCATCCTTATCATGAATAGTATCAATGAAGATAGTTATGATAACTTTCACATTTCAATGTTGTTTCAAATATTATCCATTTCGTAAAGGAAACCTTTAGTTATCTTAAATTAGTTGTAGAGATGCATGACAAAGTAACTAGAATTGAAATTGAAGTTAAACAACAAATTTAGAGGGAAAAATGCCCCAAAAGGGTTGATTGAACAAAAGAAGTATGTCATGGTGTAAACTATGTATGCTCAATCCTATTTGAATTCCAATCATTACTTTGAAGCCATTACAAAAATCTAGAAAATAGTCGGTTTTTAGTTGAAGAACTTTACCACTACTTCTCTATTATATGGATATTCATTGATGATCAGTGGAGAAATTGCTAGATTGAGCTCTCAACCTTTATCAGCAATGCTTAACTTAGAGATGAGTTTAGCCATTTATAATTAGTATTTCCCAGAATCCATCATATAAGCAACTTCAATAGAGGAGAATAATTAATAAGGAAAATTAAAAAAAGAGACTGATATTTTATAGGATGTTACAGTATAATTGTAAGAAAGAAAGTTTGAAAATCTATCTACTAGTAATTTGGCCAAAGTGGAATTTCTACTTGGGATGAGTTACTTTGACTCTCAAGATTAAGAAAATGCTTTGAAAAGATTGAGAAGAGCATAGAAATTAATGATGCGATCTTATGGCATTTTTGCGGATGAAGTTATTTCGTTGGTTTTATATCAACTCAACATTTATGTGTTGCAGGATGATGTTGGTTCTGTCATGAAAATTGCAATCAAATATTCATCAGAAATGAGTAAACAATACAAATTGGGTAAATAATTCAAAAGGAAATGCATTGCTAAATTGTAGTTTATTATTGGGTGTATATTTCAATTTTGTGGATCCTATTTGAGTGCCTTGAGATTTATAGAGAGGTCAAATAGAACTTTGTCTAATGCTAAGCTCAACAATTTTGTAATTTAATCGCATTACCAAGCTAAAAAGATGATTATTATCGAATAGGTTAAAAAGGCCTTTCGTAAAATTAAATGTAAGCAATCATTAAGAGGTTAAATGGATTTGAATTCATTTTAGAGTCTACATGAAGTATTAGGTTCAGCATTTTAAAATTAGTTCTTCTGCTAACCTATCAAATATCATGCCTCTGTTCTCTTCAAAAAGTACAGTAAATACATCTTGTAAGTCCAAGGGTTGATTAGGATTGGTGAGAACGATAAAGCCATCCATCAAATCGAAGAGTTATTAAAGCTAGCATCAAAAGTCAAAAAGGATGAACTTTATGCCTATTTGAAGGATAAATTAGTCTTAATTACGATAGAGTCTACTTAAGCAAAAGATTAAATCTAGAACGTTTAGAGACTGATTGAAATTCATGATAGGTATTTGTAATTCCCATATAAACAAATATACAAATTGAGATCTCTTATTATTTTGATAAGCCTATTTGCAATGACAAGGGATCTTAAAAAATTTAATGAAACCTAATCTTAAATAGATGACTTCATTTAAGAAATTTATTAAATATTTAATTGGTAAGTAGCTGCTCCTACTGATCATACTGTAAATTAAGCCAAATTTGAAAGGTTGAAGAATAGAAACAAAGTAAATCTACTGTTTCAAATTCAATAAATCATGGATTTAATTTAATATTTTTATACAATCAGAAAGAAGTTATTTAATTCATTTGACAATTAATAACAATTAAAAGAAGTTGGATCATAAGTTTTAAAGCGATTAACTGGATAACCAAAGCCTATTTTCTTGAAATATTTTGACAGGAAATAAGAATGCTTATATGGTGTATAATCCTAAATCAAAATTAAAAATACAGAAAAGGAGAATGATTTCATCAAATTGCATGAGAATGAAAATAAGATTGAAGTTCCTAAATAACCTGAATAAGCGGAGGAATAAAGTAATCACAAATTAGTATTTGATTTAAGAAGTTATGAGGAGATCGCCTTATCTCGAAATACTTAGAGAAAAAAATCTCATCATCATGAAAAGCAATAGTCCTAAGATCTATAAATTGAAAAAAAGGAAATATCAGAAATTAAAGAAATAAAGAAATCAAAGCATAAAAGAAATGTAACTGAAGTTACAGCAGCAACCTTAAATACGAATAAAAAGAAACAGACTCATAAATTAAACCCCTTTGAAACCACAATTAAATCCTCTAAGAAATGACATTATTTTATATGTGAATTTTCTTACCTTTGATATTTATTGAATATGATTAAAGAGAATCTTTAGATTTATTCACATTTCCTTTTTTATTTAAATATTCAAAATATTATTCTTTTAAAACATCTCCTTTCTTCTTGTATCTTTGAATTAAAATACCTTTTTTATATATATTACAACTTCCTTTAAGTTTTCAAATCCTATAAGTTTACAACTGTCATTCAGTATAAAATTATCAGAAATTGATTTTTAATAATATTTTTTTTAACATAAAACTCAATAAATGATTTTGATTATTTTATTGAGAAGTATATAAAATCAATATATTTTCTTATCTAATTTAATTTTGGCTAAATGATGATCTCTAATATTTCAAAGAGTACAATCACTCTAAATCAGTTCAAAAAGTGTTACTGCAGAAATTTACTATTACCATTATTTTTCTCTTGAAATATTTTTGTAAAAGCCTTCCAAGATGATTTTTTATTCTTTCCATTATTAATTACTATATAATTGAACTTTTATGATTTTCCAATTAATGAAAGCCAAAGGAAAAATGTGTCCAAAATGATCTCTTTACAGGTATTTACAAGTATTCTTAATTAAAGTCAATTACTCCTATTAATTCTTTATTATTATCAAATTATTCTTAATTCATTAAGTGATTTGTTATCTAAAATTTAAATGGAATGTAATTTCCATATTTAAAATTTACTCAGATAAGCAGTTTACAAAAGGAAACACATGGGATACAAATCAGACTTGAATTGATAATGAAAATCGAGAGACTACAACATATTCAATAAAGTTAATAAATTCATTAAGGTATTGATGTTATCATATATTAAGAATCATTTCGAATTTCATACTAAAACAATATTTTAGAAGTGACATGGCTTCCTCCCACACTTGATATTATTGTTATCGAGCTTTTATACTTAATTATGGGAACTATTTGGCATTCATTTTATTAAGTAATGTTGACTTTCTATTTGATGATATTTTTTCGGTGATAAATAATGATTGATTTGGCTGCTGGGTACTTGATATTGAGTCTTTTTGCTGCCTTGAAGATTTTTGAATGAATATATTACATGTTTTATTTTAAAACCCTTAATAAATACTAATTGTATGAGAGAGTTTCTCAAATAGGAAGGCACTTTTTCATAGGGTCTGCAAGCAATAAATTATTATTTCATTAAATATTAAATCACTCTTTAGATATTTCAATATTTTAAAATGTCAGGTTATACCTAAAATAGAAGAATTGAATCTTCCAAAGAACATTGATTCTGGACAATTAAACCAATGTTGCTTATGATTTTGACATTCTATTTTTGATATCAATTAAAATTTACCAAATTGAAGGCTATATATAAAATTGTCATGATCTAAACATACAAACTATAATTTATTTAGGATATAAGTTTTTAATTATTTTCAGTAATTTTTATATGTAAAAATTAATTTTATAAATAAACTCTGTAAAAATATGTAAACTCTTATATTCTGATTTTTGAATAATGAATACCTAAAATAAACAAAAACTTAAACTATGATGTTAACTTTATCGAAATTAGTTGATCTCTTTTAGAATTATTCATAGATGGATTACTTAGACGAATTGATGTATGAATATCTAATGAAATGAAAAATTTATGAAATTCTTCTTTTTTTTATCTATAATGTTCTTATCTCCATTTTATATTAGATTGAATTGAGAACTTTAAATATTTGAGATTGAAATAATTACAAAGTTTTTAAATTAATCATTAATAATCTGAACTTAAAATCGATTAATAAGATTTCAGCTAGATTATATGAATAATAATCATTAGATTAGCTTTATTTTAATAATTTATTTCTATTAAATTTATGCGAAGTTTGCATTAATTATGGATTTATTAATAATTAATTTTTATTAAAAATAATGTTTTGGAATTGTAATAGATAATACAAATTGTTTTACATATAATTAATCAAGTTTGATGAAATTTGGATTTGAGATAAACAAAAATGAATGAGAAATTTCTTTTCAATAGTAAGTTTTTTTATTTTATAAACTTTTAATTGTAACATTTAATAATGATTAATTAATATTCATATATAAATGAATAATTGAAAATGATTAATATTGCTTTCTTTTTCCTAATACTCTGTTAAATATATACTATCTTATGTTTATTAAATTTTATCTTTATATATGGGTTTCTCTTGTGGTGTGAAACAATTGTTAAATAATAGAAATTATTACTGTTTAGAATGATCAATAAATATTTTTCTCTTGGATGCTGAAAAAATTTGTGTCCTTTTCTGTACAAATTAATTAGTTTTGCACGATTGCTTTGTGATGTCACTAATAAATAAAAAATTGGTTATAATGCAAATATAAGGAATTTTCTGAATTGATATGAATTGAAGTCAATATTCTTAGGTTTGGCTAAGTTAAATGGGGAGGGAAGTGTGCGAGTTATCATTAATAAAATTCAGAAATGGACAACCTATTAAAATTAAACTCATATTTTTGAAAAAAGTTATGTAAATTCCAGAGTTGGTTGGTTAATAATTGAAGTTATTCATATAATAACTTAGAAATAAAATCATTCTTAATTCATGGTGGGGTATTCAAATTGGAGTTGTCCAACTACATCTCCTCCTAGTTTCGATACAATATTGAATTTGCACTTTTTTGATGAAAGTGGTGCAATCTTACATTCTAATTTGGAATTGATTTAAATTTTGGACCTCATAACATTGTTCCTATAGTAAATTATGTAAGTTTTGGCAGCGGCATATTTAAGCTTTAATTTTTTTGCTGCCTAAACAGAATTATTATATAAAATACGGCCTTTATCTTAAAGCCTAGAAGGCAAACTAATTTCAAGAGTTTTTTTTTCTATTCATCAGATATCTTTTAATAGGTTCGAGAATTTCTGATATTTTTCTTCATTTATTTTCTCAGGATTTAAATAAAATTTAATTTTTAGCTACTTGATAATTAATTATCATTTATAATATCCATTAAAATCTCAGTTTAAAAAAGAGATTTAATTAGTATAGTATTTATTTTCCAAGAATTCAAATAAATTCTCTAATTTTAAATTTCAATATTACTTTGCAAACTCCTTATTTCTTAACAACTGATATTAAGTCTTTTTTTAGTTTTAAGACTATTTTGGGTTTGTTAAGTTCTCCCTTTTTGAAAATTAAAGGACAGAAACCACAAATGATCATAAAAGCAGCGTAGATAATATGATGTCTATTATTGATATTAACAATAGAGTTTAAAATGAGGAAATTAATAAGATGCAACAATTGAATGTATTTCTTTATGATAAATGATATTATTTGCTAATTCATAATTTGTTTTTGTAAATAGCTAATCCTTTGGCTCTGAGTTCTTATTCCC
The DNA here is from genome assembly GCF_000165425.1 of Paramecium tetraurelia. Classification (NCBI taxonomy): domain Eukaryota; phylum Ciliophora; class Oligohymenophorea; order Peniculida; family Parameciidae; genus Paramecium; species Paramecium tetraurelia. The sequence continues at coordinate 63,895 of NW_001799025.1, forward strand.
ATTCACGTGCTTCTTTTTCATAAAGATCTTTGAGCATACAATTTCTCCTTTTCTTCAATTCTTAATAAGCATTTTCGACTTCTTTAGAATAGCTACACATATTAACAGATTGCACGTTACACTTTATTCATGAATTTTAATTCATTGACTTTATCATATTTAGATTTTGATTCATGCCACCATGTATTTCTGCTGATTGATTTCAAGTTCTGATCATACCTTTCTGCCTCAGTATATTATTAATTTAATTGAATATTCCTTTTTATTTATTGCATTGTTTGTTATATAAATTATTAATTTAATATTCATATTTTTTCCAACTAAATCCACAACATTTCCTCACCAATTAACCATTTCAACTCCTTTTTCTGTATTATTGATTTTGGACATCAATGAAATTTCCCAATTTGTTGGTACATTCCTATTCAAGATCTGTCAATTTTATGATGCTTATGATAGCTACATTAATGGATATCAATGCTCGTAAGAAGATGAAGAAAGTACCAAGGCATGTCAAAGTTGATTTAAAATCCTCATTTGAAAACCCAAATACAAACAAGATGACTCAATCTATGAATAAGACCAATGAAAATGTAACTGAGATAGATCATATTATAAATACCATAAAATTTCTTAGAGAGTAGCATACTTTAATTCTACTTTTTCACATCCTATCTTTAGCAAATGCGATTAGCTTAAAACACTTTCTCAGTAATTGAATCACCAGACACTGGCATAAAAGGAAGTTTGATAGGTAAGGATAAGCCTAATTTATCTGCCTAAACAGGGAGAGTTAGTATATCTTGAGATGAGTTAGAGATACGCGAAAGATCATATTTTTATTTAATTACATTCATAAATTACCATAATCAAAAGATTTCTAAATTTTGTAACAATTGTACTTAATGATAGTTTTCTTATCTAAGCGTCTGAATTTTATTCAACACCCCATTAGCACCTAACAATTAATAATCTTAACACAATCAATTAATTTATTAAATTATTAATTTAAATCATTTCAATATCAAAGAGAATAGTGTTTAAAGTTTAAATGTTAGACTCTGAAGGATGTTAAACTCATTTGCTAATTAATTGACCTAACCCACTCAATGACTTTATCATAAGGATCCATTAATTCTTTTTCATTCCCTCAACAATATATTAAATCTCTCCTTTGATATATTGGATGAATTAATAAATTCTCAATAGGATAAATCTATATTACACATTCTGAAATTTGAATAACCATTAATAAATATCAAAGTGTTAAGTGAAAGTATTCATTCAATTGTAATACTATTAATTATAATTCAACAACTTTGTTTTATTTTTGGTTAGGATAACCGACCGATGAGACTTCTCTAAGATTATTAAGTTCTTTTGAACTTTTCTCTAGCAATTGGTGGCAATTCATATCTGTATTTGGGACTTGAGAAGAATTGATCAGAACTTCGAAGCATGCTCTTGTAATTTTGCATAGGAGAGTACTTCTCCTACACATTTAATCTACATACAGGAAATCATTTATACAACACATAGGTATCCCTACCAGTTCCATCACATTAATAGAATAAACGTTAAGGTACTTCATAAGCTCTAGAGGCAGGGGTTGGCATCATATTCATTCCTGTTCTATTTTGATGGACAGCAAGAAATCTGAATTCTGTTCCAAAGTTGCCACCATTATTGTATGAAATGTAAGTGTCTCTTCCAAAACCATCATTATTGTAAGAAGTCGGGTTTTTTTCAGGTTTTGATCCTCTATTTAAGACGGGTTGTTTCATAAAATTTAATTAATAAGTAACAAATCAGTTTATAACTCTTAAGTTTTTCTTCGATTATTCTCATTGATTTCACTGTCTGCTCAATAATCTACACTAACTGAAGCATAGCCTTAATTCACTAATTCATAATCTCAAATAACAAGAATATTCATGTAAAGTTGACACTCTTCATATTATTCAAAATATATCCAAATTGTATAGAGATTACGAAACCTTATGTTTAGATACCATTTAATATTATTTTATAATAGTCCGCATCAAACATTTTTTATCTGCTCTAAATAACAATTTCAATTCCTGAAACATTATTATTAATAAGAACAACAATATTATTAAATAGGCAATCAATCAATTAATTCTAGATTTATATGAGTATTGTACTTAAAGCTCTAATGTTCATTATTTTAAAACAAACAATTCTCCCCTAATAATTATTAATATCATAATAAGATATTTAACAAGCTCAATCAAATTGCAGTTTAAATCATTTGGTCTAGTGAATCAAATACACATTGTTTAAGATAACGGAGTAATTTCGATATCAAACAGAATAGTAATGATATCATATTTATAGAAAAAAATGAATTCAACTAAATAACTCTAACCTAATTATGACATTATTTACTGATGCTAAACAATCTTAAGCTATTTGCAAACTGATGTGTGTATCTTAATTGTTCACTCAATCACTAGTTATAATTTCAATTATTTTAGCTTGATAATGCATTCATTATATAAAATAATAATACAAATAACACTTCAATAGTCGAGTATTATTATTTAAAAATATAAATTCCTTAAATCTCTAAAGAAAACATTAAAATGTAGTTTAAATTTATCAAAATAAATAATAACTTTGCTAAACTCAGAATTTTTGAATACTTTTTCTCTAATTATAAATTAATAAATTATAAATTCATATATATATCGTTATTAAATTTTGAATTTAAATAATAATAAAATTTACATGAATAATTCTCCCTACATTGTGAAAAGGAAATAGAGACAAGGCGATTGGGTTTGCGCAGTTTGCAAGAATCTTAATTTTTCATTCAGAAGCACATGTAAGACATAGTTTAGAATGATTTTTAGGCAATAGATGTAATAAACTTCCCAATAAGACATCCTCAAAACATCAATATAAAGGGTTTCGAACATTGGTTCTCATCCATTATGAAGAACCAATAGAGAGTATGGATGAACTTCTTGAAAATTAAATAGATCCAAATGTCACATCTAGCCTTTTGGTATTAGGCTTAGATCAATTTTGAATTTATATTTTTTTATTTTTCTTTATAAAATTTTCCAATCCAAAGATATTACCTTTAAAATCCTATTTTGATCTAACTTTATTAATCATGCTTATGGACGTATACAATGGTGCTTTGAGAGACATTCTATTCAAATAATTTTATTTGTAAATCAATGTTAACTCTAATCTCACTAATAGATACCAAGGTGTATATGATATAGAAAAGTTGAATTAACATCTAAATTCCTTTTGTTGATCTATAATTGTAAAGATTTTAATTCTTCTTAATCAATAATAATATTCATTTTAATGTTATAATCATAATTTTGATCAAAAGACTAATCAATTTGCTTCTATAATCATCGGATGTACTTTTCCATCGTATTTTTCTTGTCCGTTTGAATTTGGATTGTCTTCTACTTTTAAAAGCTTTTCATCTTTTCTTTTAAATAAATTTATTAAAATTACAAATTTTATAATGAATTCGCAGTTTTATATTGTTAAAAGACGTTATATTGATTGTCTAGTACATTGAGGCTAACAGCATCAGACTCCTGCTGTTTGTTTATAGCTTCCTTAAATTGAATCAAACTTTTAACCTACTTCATTAAGGTACTTTTGATTTTTTTGAATCTCTCATTTACTCTAGTTCTTTGCTCTTAACTATTTGCAAGTAATCTTTTTAGAAAGGCATAATTTGAAGTCCAAGGAGCTTTGGATCTAATGAGATCCCTAGCCTTATCCAATTACTCTTCCAATTCTTTACTGTAGGCTTTTAACAGTTCTTTCAACAGAAGAAGTAAATAATAAATATTGAACACTGCAAGGAAGATAAAATAGGGAATCTAAATTTCTAAAGATCCGATCTATTGATCAATATAGATTCCGATTCCCAAAGCAATTGATATAATACAAACATTAGCTGAATATGAATCTAGTCTGTTCAGATTGGGGGATGAATATGGTTTGAATTTGATATTTAGCTCTTGATAGATATAAATAACTAATAACACCAAAATTCCTTTTTTAACTACATATTCATCATAATAGGATAGGAATATAAGGAGCAATTCTTTTTCTATGATTTTTACGATCTCCCAAAAGTATGCTTAATGAGTGTATTCATTATATAAATAACCCCACTATTACCTTATTGATTTATCATCCAGTCTCTTCCTATTGTAGTAAATAGCACAGAAGAAAATGGCTGGGATCAAGAAAGCTATTACAAGAAAACTAGGTAAAACGAATCCCAAAAGCCATTTAAAATGAATCCAAGTATCATATCTAAAAGCAACATTGGCAGAGATCCATTTATAGCTGGATATGGTTCTAAAGGATATCAATTAGATAAAGCCACCCACCAAGTTTGGTTGAAGGAAAATGTACATGTAAATAAAAGTAGTTGTGACGACACTCAAATTGTATTCTTATTTCTTGACTTTGAGTAGGATCAAATACATCGACAGAAATAAAAATATGTAAATCATTGGCAAAATCATCTGCCAGACCATTCTAGAATAATGAATGCTGAAGTCGAACATATCAATTAGGAAGCAATCAAGTGAGAATGCCATAGTCTGCATAGGATTGCCTGATGCCTTGATTGCATCACCAAGTCCAACTGACATGTTTAACTAGAATGTAGTTATCGTTGCTAGAATTTAGAGATGGTTGGTCAACATCTTAATTAGGACACCAGATTAATCCTCCTGCATATTCGAAAATGCTCTATTCTAACCAAGTCGAACTCTAATGGCTACCTTTTTTAATAATTCCACTGTGCTTTTCACGGAAATCAAGATGGAGATTAATGTCCTAATTAAATATAAGTTGAATCATACCAAAGTGTAATCGCAGTAATAATAATGGAATTCTTATCCTTTTCTGTGCAAGATCCACATGAATATTTAGTGCTGGTTGAAAATTGTCCATCCCCTCTTATATCATATAAATCACATTCTTCACACAATGCTCCAATGTGACCTTAATAACAGGAGGTATCTCCTTCTTTCCATCCTCCAAGACAATTTTCAATTAAATTGATACATTCATCAATCTAATCAGTATAAAAGTAAGGTCTCCAGTATCCAGCCTTCAGTCTTAACTAGGCCGATTTAATCTCACTAGTAGTAGAATCGTCCTTATATAGGCAGGTTTTTGAATTAACACTGAGAGAAAATTAACCTTATTCAACATCGCATGGGACACAAGTGGAATCCACTGAACTTTTGATTTCTCCCATTTAACAAGGCAATGTCTTAATGTTGATTCTCAGATAGTAATTATTGTGATAACTAACGATTTCCTTATTCTGATCATATATTGGAATGAAAATAGAATTGCATGAAAATTACAATTATAAAGTCATATTGAGTTGATCATCTAAATAGATAATTAAATCATCTAAATTATAATCACTTTAATTGAACTCCACTCTCTTGATGTTGGTAAAGTTCTAAGTGAATTCATTTTCTCCACTTTCCATTAGTAATCGTCCGCTTATGTCACAGTAGGTTTTGTCTAAGTCTTATTAGATTGAATTGAGTTTATCCAATGCAACAATTCTAAAATGCAGATTGTAAGGTTCATATTCCCCTTTAACCCAGTCAAAGTATTGATATTCAGATATCTTCTACCCATTAGGTACATAAAATGCATCTGAGAATTCATTGGCAAATACTTGATATGGTTTTATTAAAATCTATTCTATCATTAATTGTTCTTGCTCCACAATTGTGGTTCTAGGAAGAATATCAATTTTATTGATAGTAATTGATAATGAAGATGGAACTTATGAAGAATCATTGCCAAATAATTGAGCCTTGTTATTTGAAATGATTGACCCAAACCTACTCATATTCTGACTCATCTGATCTTGTATTTCTAATCCTCCCCCATATTTTGCAGTATTGTTAGACACAAGACTTTGAACTAGGTAGAATATGTCATTGCCATTGACTTTAATTGATCCCCCAGATGCTATAGCTTAATTGTGTTCAAATATTGATTTTTAAATCAAAGTTTTGATGTTTTTAATTTGCAAACATGTACCTTCATATGCTTCATTGTATTTGCATAAGTAATCATTTATTTTAAGCTCAAATTATTTATCATTAACTTATGACTCTAAATTGTAAAGCAATCTTTATACGGAAGTCATTTTAATAACATTCACACAACTTGATTGGCCACAGATATTCTACTTAAGTTTTAATGTTTGGATTAATAGAAATGAATGAGTGTCTATGAAATTCACATTGATTAAACCATTCTAACATATGGTGCAATTGATTTATGATAAAGTCACTTGAGAAATACTCATATTTGTGTAGGAAGGATGAATGTCTATGATACTCAATGATTCCTTTGAAAACAATTACTTCATCTAATTAATAATACAGTAAGCATTTGATAATGAACTACTATCATATTTTTAATTTAATTTAGTGGGTGATTGTTTGATCTATGATAGACATTTATATTGCGAATTATATTTCTTTTGTACTCTTTAACAATCTGATTCAATATCTATTTCATTAAGGATGGCTACATTTTCAATTTGTAAATTATTTATGAAAACTGCAGAATTCTCTTTCATATCATTTAAGACCATCACTCTATGAAGGAAATTTGATCTTGATACTTAAATTGATTTGATTTAAACAGCTGTTGTGTTTTATAAAAACAAAAATGATTCAAAATTAATGTCAGATATGACTATGTTCTCCATTTAAATTGTTTTGGCATTATAAATTAAAATCAAAAATCTTGATTAAGTTAAAGCTTTTATTTGAGATTAACCTCCCAGACTAAACTTATTGAAAAATTTTATCTAGCCATCTAGAGTATTATTGATTTTGGCAGCAGCTATTCTGAAATTCTATGATTAAGATGTAAGAGCAGAGAACTCTGAATAGATAATGGATCCAAATAAAGCAAACACATCTTTGAAAGAAGTATTAAGGAGAGTTAGCTAAATAGTACCTATTCCATTATAAAGATACACAAAGCCTCCTCTATTCCCACAATAAATATTATTTGCTGCTACATTTTTAATTACTATTGTAGTTGAAACTGAATTAGAAGAATCTAAATAAATAACTCCTCCATTTTCACTTTCTGATAAAAAATGAGTGCTGATAAAACTGAAGATTGAGTTGGCAATCGTAAGCTTAGCATCATTCTCCATTCTGATATATAACCCAGAACCAGATGAGTTAGATATTACTACATTTTGAATTTTCAGGTCAGAACTGATCAGTTTTGCATTTCCAGTAGTCACAAAAATAGGAAACATTTCCATTATTTATTCAAGAAACACTTCTTCTCCATTATTGTATCCCCAAACTAAATAACGCTGTATTATGCTATAATCAAATATGCTATTGGAGGTAAAATTAGAATTCTTGAGTGTCATCTTTTTTGCCTTTATATAAATAATGCCATCTGTAGAATTTGTAACCAAATTTGATTCGGCTATTACATTGTCCATGTTAATTGTACAATAAGAACAATCAAAGTTTAATAATAATCCAGAGTTTATGAGATCATTCTACCTATATTGATGCATAATATTCTTTTTGAATATGGAGTCGATGATATTGATTTAGAATTCTTATTGGGTGGTGATTTAAATCAGTGAGATCTGTTTCATTTGATCAGTAATTAAGAGGAGGTTATTCAGAAGACTAAGATCAGACAATAGTATGGAATTGTCATTCGTAGCTTAAGAGATGGAAGTTTAGATATTAATGATAGGATAATCAATCGATTCTGCAGTTGAAATTGTTAATGATTTAAATTCTATACTTGTAGTATCATAAATGTAAATAGAAGTTCCATAATGTTAAAGTGTTAAGCAATCTATATACTGATGAAGTCCTTAGAATAGTGAAGCGGCATGCTAGCTGATTGTTGCTTAATTGATTTTTAATGAATTGATGCCAATAAAGCTAAATTCTTTGATACCTTATGCTCTCTCGATTTTCAGGGATGTAATTTCGATTTGTTCTAGTAATAGATATATCAATGTGATTTCCTACTATTCTAATTATTTAATGTTGGATAGTGAAGTTAATTGATTGCCTATTACTTATATATCATTAATGAGGATATGCTTATTGGGAGATAGGTTTTATTAAATCTAAATAAATTTGGAATCCTCATCATAAGTGTTTAATTCAAAAATAAACAGTTCAAAATTGTATTATTCAACATTAACCTTCTAATTTTGGATCACTTTAGAATTTTTCAAAAGTTAATTTGCGTTAAATCTCAGATTGGTTATCTGAGCTTTTTAATTTAAACAGAAGATTGTAGAGGTTATAACTGAAGTTTAGGAAATTTGGATTTGATTAAAATCAATCTAAGTTAAAGATTCCAATTGAAGTAAATTAGTTACTTAGTTTACCTCACTATTCTATATAGAGATTTCATCCATAATTAGGCTACCTGACTATATATTTAATAATTGACTAGATAAAAACTTAGAGTTGATTTAGAAATTTCTTATCTTTACTTAAGCTTAGGCATTTGTATTCAACATCAATAGGATTGTCTACTTCAATTAACATTACATTAAGCGAATGTTTTATATTTGTATAATTTAATCTGGATTAATCTACTCAATCTTAATAAAAGAATCAATGTTATTTATGCTTAAATTAGAGGATTCAAATTCATCAATAAGGACATTCTAAGCATTCTTGATAACAATTTAAGATCTATCTAATTAAATTGAACAATCATATTTGATATGGATTAGTTAAATACTTTAAAGGAAGGCACTTTAAAATAATAGTTATTTAATATTTCCAGTTTGAATTGGATTCAATATGATACCTTCCAGTTTGACATTTTTAAAGTTGACTATGGATATGCTTCTATCGTATCGAAATGTTGTAAATCCATTTCCTTAAATCAGAAGTTCCACATTTCTTGAATATGATATATTAATACATGGCAGAAAAGATATTCTAACTAAATATTTGTTGGATGCTCTTGTTGCCAGAGACTACACAAACTTGACTTTCTTGGCTCACAATCTTAATGGAAATATTTTAGATAACCTTTTGATTGGCCATCAAATAAAACTATTGAGTTTCAAACTATTTGATTAAATAATAGATAATACTTCTTTAAAACTAGAGGGTGAAAACAACTCATCAATTAATATATTGGATTATAAGAACAAAATTCGTTATTCATCTGAATCTTAATCCAGAAAAGCATAACTGAATTTATTAGCATCACAAAATAAATTTAGATTGATCTCCACACTCTTAACACAAAAAGGTGATGAGCAATCTACATACACTCCTAAAGTGGAGTCAAGTATTCCATTAAATCCTCTTAAACATTGATTCGATGAGTACTAAAATTCTTGGCTGTTGAAAATGGGATTGATTGCTGCTTTCTCCTCTTAGCTTCTTTTACGACATAGTGAGCAGTTAATAGGACAGACAATGCATTGATTGTTGTCTAAACTTAAGTTTTGTCCTTTGATTGTTCTCGGACATTTGATACAAACATTTTAATTGTCTATCAATACACATTCAAGACAGTTATCTGGACATTAGAGTATGCATTTATCATTTTATAGTTCGTATCCTGATTGGCAATTAGAACATACAATTTCATAGTCACGTTTATTTGGACTTGTTCCATATTCAATAAATGAATGACGTTAAAATTAATCATCTATTGTGGCCTTATAAAAGGGACGAATCTCAGTTTTCCACTCATCCTTAGAGTATTTATTTTATTAATAGCACTTAGAACAGAATAGGTCTGCCGGACATGGTTCACATTGTCCTGTAATTTTATTGGCAAAAAATCCCTCTTCGCAACTCAGACACAGGTAAGAGATGTCAACATTCGTCTATCCTAACATACATATAAAGCAGTCCTGATTATATCCAGAGCACTATTCAGTAAATGACACAGGGCCTATATCAGATGATGAATCTGGAATAACATCTAAAGTTCTGGGTCCAAATAAGCATGACCATGAAAACATATCCTCAGGTGTGTAAATGCAATAAGAACATTCAGGATATTCTGTTAACTCGCATTCCATAGTAAGTACATTATAACAATATGGTTCATCGCATTTACTACATTTCGTAATAACTTCTCCATCATAAGGTACAAAGTCATATTCAAAAGAATTGATTGCATTATTATCAACAGCTTATTCAAATGCCATTTAACAATTTTCAATTGTATTTTCAATGCAATCAACCGCATTTAATGATAAATAATACTTGTTCATATCTACACATTTTAAGCATTTCAAAAAGGGTTGATTGATTGAGTAGTTCATTTATTATTGACAAATAGAACAATTCAATCCACATTTTATACATTCAGCTCCTACTGGTACATAGTTGGGTTGACAGGAAAGACATTTAAGAATATCATCAATTTTACAAGTCAAACATGTACTTGGACATAATTCACATTGATTATCTGTAGACAAGTAATATCCATCTTTGCATTTCCAACATTTTGGTTTATCATAACTAGTTAGTAGGCATGCATTGTCAGAGAATTTACACTAGTTATTTTCGTAGTAATGATTATCTTTACAGGCTACATAGACATCTTCTGACAAGTGAGTTTAGAAGGGAATTTAATAACACCCTTCTTGCGCATTCTCAGGATTACACAAGTCCATTGCTCCTTGAATCAATTACAAATTATCATCTTCATTAATCACATATAAGTCGTAATCTATACGAGATCTTAAAGATATCTGATATGCATCATCATCGTTGTTTAATTGATGCTATTTAATGTAATCAGTTGTACACAGAGGTTTTAAATACCAAGCTGCAGAGTTGAATAGACAGTCAACACAGAGAATATCTGAACTCGATTATTGAGGACTATATGGATTAATTTAAAGATTACCATTAAATGCAGCCTTTTATTTTTGGAAACATAAAATATCCAAATTCACATGTCTGTTACTGAGGATGTTAAATAATATCGTTATAATTTAATGTTGGATAGACTGAACTGAATGATAAACAGACTTTGTCTTTTTCAAGATACCCAAGATTACATGGGCATTCATGTTTGTCTTCTATTAGTATTCTATTTTAATCTCCGTCACAAGTAACACAGTTGTTTTCTAGTGGTCCATTACAAGTGGAACAAGAATAATGGCATTCTAATAATGATATATTATTATACAAAAAGAGAACTCCTTATCGGCATCATAATTATAGGTAATCTTAAAGCTGCAAACCTATCCCTTTAGTCTCCTTATGTTTGTCATATCACTACCAAAGATGGCATAATATTTGGTGTTTATGAATAGTCCTTGATGAGTGTCGTCTCCAAAGGAATCTGTATCCTTATCGAGATTGCCAGCAAAGTATTTTATATTCAGCAGAGACTTTGGTCCTGTAGTTCTTCCATATTCGAATTGAATATAATGCCATGCTGTCAGTGCATCATAATACAAAATAGGAATTTCATCAATAAAGATCCAAGCATATATTTTTGGATCTGGCATGACATTTTACTACTTTACTGGAATAGCATAATGAATAGAATCTACAGTATATGCGGAATATTGTTTGTTAATCCTATTCAATTAGGCGGTTATCTTCAATATTTCATCCCCCATATTCAAATAATTGCCATAATTTTAATTGGTTGTCAGCCTAAGCAACAAATAATAAATTGTCTCAACTGCATCTATACCATCATATTTCACCCATCCGGAAATACAGAATCTCTTACCCACCTAGTCAATACTAAATATCGATTAAGTATCTCCCTTGAATGTAAACAATTCTGGAAATAACATTTCTCCACCTTCTCCTTCGAATAATGGTGGTATTTAACAATTGGCCTCAACTTCCTCATATTTCGATTCAGAATAATCTGTAAATTACATCAACTTGGATAATCTCCCTCTAAACACTCCAACTGTGAATATTTGAATCTATTTATAATACACTTATAATATTTACATATCCGGTTCCTCCTATTATAAACTTAACTTTGTTCAACTCTAATAATATATCTCCAATATTATTATTTGTGACGTAATTGCTTGTCTCAAAAATCACTTATGTTTGTTGAATAGTTATCATCGTTAGTATCCAACTACCCTCGTATTCTTTTGCATCATATTCGAAGCTGTAAGTACCAAACCCTGGCCAGCCCCAACTATCCAATTCTTCCACTCTTAATTTATGAATTACTGAATTCTCATATTCATCCAGCACTGCATACATGAACATCACAACTCTATCATCATCAAGAGACTTCAGCAAGAACATCAATTAGTATAGTCTTGTATCTGTAGTCGCTTGCCATTCTACTTATGGGTAGCTTTTTACGTTCCATAGAGGAATAGAGAAGCTCCAAAAGGCAAACGTTTAAGAAGGACTCATTTACTCTATTATTGTCTCTTGTATTGGGTAGTATTCACTAAGCAATGAATTTTCATAATCATTAAACGGGCAACCTTACACCAACCCCTGGAGCAAGATAATTGAAATAACAATCATCATTTTCAATCTACTGAGATTTTGTGAATTCATCACAATTACTTAACTATTTAATTAATTAATAATTGAAGAAATGATATGAGCCGAGTTAAAAGTAATAATGTTTCTATTTATTAAATTATTTGATCTCAATATGATCATGATTACAAAAATAATATAATAAATTTTAATATATTTGATATCAATTTTTTAATTCATCAGTTGTTACTCATTTTTACTTTTTAGAGGATCTCATTGTTGTTTTAATTATTATATTGTTGTCTATTTTTAACTCTTAATTATTTCCAATTTAGTATTTCGAAAAATATCAAAAACTAATATTCATTCAGCTTAAATAATGTTTTCAATGCACATTAAATAATTGTTGATTAAGGGATGAAATGATAACATATTTTAAAAATGTAATTAATTTGAATAGTAAAATAGTTTCACTATTTCTATGCCTTAAAATTAACTAAAACAATTACTAATAATGCAAAATCCAATTATTCATATTGAATATTTCAATTAATCAATAGAATAATGACATATTTTTGGGATTTTTTATTAATTTATCTTAACTATTACTGCACCTCTAATAAACGACCAAATTAATCATTGCAAACTATTTTTAATATCCATAATATGTTGTTTAAATTATGATTCTTATTGTGGTTCACCAAATAAATTGAAAAAACCTATTAATGCATGGTTTTATAACTTGCTTTTGAATTAATTTTGTTAATTACTCAATAAATTTGTTAAGACATTGTCATTTAGCTTCTGTATGTCTAATTTTATTGCTTAAATAATTTTATTTATTTCTTTACTCAATAGGTTTTGTTAATAATTATAATAATTAATAATAATAATCAATATTCCAAAAATAAATATAAATTGATTCTCCAACATCTTTAAATATTTTGAACCTAAACATGAAATTTATTTATTTTATATTATCTGTAGAATATTGAATAAAACTCTGCGTTATTCCTTAAATTCAAATATAAAAAGTTCAAAATTAGCAATAGTCTAATGACGCTAATTATTAATTATTATTACATAATCACTACCTTTGGTTAGATGGGCTTGTGTATTTCAAAACAGGAAGGGGAACAACATAATACTTTATAAAAGGAAGGATTATTATATGATTAGGATAATTTTGAACAAAATATTGAGTAAATCAGAATTAGTGATGAGGAGAAAATATCTATACAAGATTTTTAGTTTTTATAAGTATATTATATATAAAACGAGGTTCTTGGAAGAGGAGGCTATGGAAAGGTTGTTTTGGTGAATTATAAAAGCTAACAAAAATTATATGCTATGAAAATAATCAGAAAAGACCTAATTTCTTAAATGAACTCCAGACTCTACATGGAGACTGAGAGAAACATTTTAGTTATGGTCAAAAGTCCATTTATTGTAAATCTGCATTATGCTTTTCAAACTAAGTATAAATTATACATAGTAATTGATTTTATGATAGGAGGTATTATTTATAATTTATAAAAAAAAGGAGAACTATTTTATCATTTGAAGCGTCTTGGAAAAATGGAAGAATCTTGGGCCAAATTCTATTGCGCTGAATTGATATTGGCAATCGAATATTTACATAGCAAAAATATCATCTACAGAGATCTTAAACCAGAAAATGTCCTGTTGGATTCTGAAGGTCACATAAAGATTACAGATTTCGGATTGTGTAAAACTGATATCAAGGATGGAGATTTCACAACGACCATTTGTGGCACATATGATTATATGGCTCCTGAGATCTATCTGAAAAAGGTATACACTTAAATAATCCATTCAGGGACATAATCAAACTGCTGATTGGTATTCCTTAGGCGTTCTCCTGTATGTAATGTTACAAGGAATTCCTCCTTTTTATTCTTAAAACAAACGCTAGATGATTCGAAGTAGATTGGAGAGGCAAATTGAATTCAAGACGCCCATCTCAGATGTTGCCTCTGATTTAATCAAATAGTTGCTTAAGAATAACGTATGAGAGTTCATTTTAATCTTTTAATTAGCCTAAGGATCGTTTAGGATCTGATGGAGTAAATGAAATCAAGTCTCATCCCTTCTTCTAAGATTTGGATTGGGATGAGGTATTGCACAAGAGATTGCCTGCTCCTTTCAAACCAAAATTGCTTAGTGATAGAGACTTAAGAAATTTTGATGATGTATTCCTCATAAATTTCTTAGGATTTCACCAAGGAAACCATTCAAGACACTCCAGTCTAGTCTATGATTCAAGAGGATATGTATGAGTAGTTCACGTATCAAGAACCTGATATGTTTGTAACTATGAATTAGAATTTCTCCCTTGATAAATGATTTTATTTATATATATTGAATTACAAATAAAAAAATTAGCAGCATCAGGGATGGATAATGGAAAAATAATTAACTTTTAAGATTTCGATGAGATTGAATGTGATTAAGAATATATGGCTTTAACTTTTAGCAACAACAATAAAAAGCTCAAGAATTATGAAAAAGCTTTAGAAAAATTCAAATCTTCCATTTAACAAGGCTTTATCTATATCAATAGTAATTTGGATTTTTTCAATCTAAACTCATCACATGATGGCATCCTGATTGATGAGTAAAATAATAAGATATAAGTTATTGATGAACCTATCATTGGAACTTAACTAGTGCTTAAAAAAGATAAAACTCAATTATTGAATGATAGAAAGAGACACTTAATCAATATCGATCCTCATTCCTATAAAATAGATGTTAAGACAGAAGAGAAGGATTAAGATAAAAATGGTCTATTGAATAAAATTGATTAAATGATTAAAGAAGAAAAGGTTAAGGCAAAGAAAAAAAATTTATAAAAAAAATAGTGAAGAAATTAACAGTGTTTTATAAATAAGCTTTTATTTTTTTAGTTTTCTATATACACAGAATTTATCACTTATACGTTATATTATTAATTTTTACTTCATTTTAACCATCTTCTGCATAATTAGAACATTTTTTGAAATATTTAATTTTATTTAATATTTGAACTAAATTTAATGATTTTCATACTATTATGAACTTAGGAGATGTCATTAAACATATATCCTAGCTATCAAAGTATAATTCTTAATAAATTTTATAAATCCAAATTATTTAGTTTACAAATAAACAGGAATAAATTATAATCTAAATATCAATATTGATAGCCCTTATTGTTTTTTAGTAAAAAATTATGATAGAAAATAAACTATAGTTTATTAATTATAGGACTTAAAAGAAATTCATCTACATATATAAACAACATAAAGTAAATAAAATTATTAAAGATAATCATTCATAATATCTAATCCTTCCTCCATATTAATTATAAACAGTATCAACTCTATATAAAGATTATTAAAGTTAAGAGTAATTTGAAGAGAAATAGTTATTAAATTACAATGTCTAATTCCTCAAATCTGATTCATAATTCTAGTTTTCAAGCTTATGTTATTTATAATGTTCCCTCAGCTTATCCATATAATCTAAATCTAAATAATACATACTTGAATCAAATAATGATTTTGGTCTCTCCTCCCTGATTAGATCAAAACCTTTTCTATACTTCTAATGATCATAAGTCTATGATTCTTTTTGTTTTTTTGAATCCGTTGTCTCTTCTTACAAATATGAATTAGAGACGAGAAATACTGGAGGAGAAATAAGACTGTATAATTGCTTTTATGTCAAGTAATCTTAATGTTATTCGCATTTTAAAATCTTTATTAATGCCTAAAATTCTTCTCTACTAAAATGGAATCCATATTATTCAATTAGATCTCTAATTGAATCTTCTGCTAAATATCCTGTCTTTTTCGTTGGATATTTGATACTAATGACTTTCCAAATTTCATGAATGTCATAATAGACCCATTAATGTAACTCATATTTTAATTGATTAAGTTCTCTTGTTGAAATAATGATTCTTTCAAAAAATCTCAATATAAATTCCCTATTCCATTGTGCCATAACTTGATTAGTACTTTCTTTAACACTGGGGGTGGTTTTCTTTTAAGATGATTACGGTAAGATGAAATTGATAAATGTTTCAAGATTAACATCATCAATCTTAAAACAATAGGAATGAAGGAACTCCCATTCTTTAAATGAACAATGCACTTGGCCTTCTGTAAGAAAATCATGAAATTTCTTCTTTGTAATATAGCCCCTCCCTAACTTGTCTAGTTATTCGAATGCTAATTGAATATCGAAGTGATGATGTTCTGTTTCAGCGATTCTATAATTCTCAATCTAAGATATGGATAGTAGATTTCTACATGAATTTCCCAAGAGGCGAGAGCTTTTAATAGATGTGCTAAATCTCTTTCAATTTTTTTATTATTAGTCTTAATAGTCGTTATCATAATATTGTATAAATTTAATTGAAATATATTAATCATTCAGTTTTAATATTTTCGAAATAGGATAACCAATTTATAATAGATGTAAGTGATAAATAATGTAAATAATATAAATTATGTATAAATTAAATACAATACAAGGACATTCATTTTTAAATTTCCAGGCTCCCTTGAATTACTTTTCAAAAAGAAAACTCTTTCAACTGGCCAATGAAATAAAACCAAGAAAAAGAGATTCTCTTGGTAGAGTAGTACTTTCCTCATCTCTTCCGAAAAGTTTCTGGTTCAGAGATTACGACTAAGTGAGAGTAGTTAATAAAAAGTTAAGAGAAAGTCGTCCTAATAATCACAGAATACAGAACCCCGTTTATTTCAAGAGAAAAGAGGTTCAAGAATGTCTACTACATTACACAATCAAAGCAAGTACACCTAATCCTTCTAAGAAATGGAAAAAGTATAGGAATTTAATGTTGGAGAATAACTATCATGTTCAGATGTCTCGAGAGTAAATAAAATAAAAATTTTAAGACACTCTTAATTTTTTGATCCCTAATAAACAATCTTCGCCTCCTAAGAGTCAACGTGGATCATTCATGTATTCGTAGTAATAACAATGTTTATTTGAACATCGAACAAGTTAACAATCCAAATTGAAGCGTGTTAGTAGACAAACATCAAATAGGAAGGATGATAGTATGAGATCAATTGATAGACACTTCCAAGATATCGATTGTTAATAAAGCAATTTCAATCATTCCTATATTCAAGACAAAATGATTCCATCCAACCAGATTACTCCCAGAAATCGATTCTTCAAAGATTGTTTCAGGTTATATGGAATAGATTCTTAAGTATTAGCACCAAAAAATAAATTGATATTTACTGATTCTGTACAATTAGTGGAATCTTAAGAAACTAGATGTGATAAAAACGAAGGCATTTAAAGTTATCGAGAAAAATCAAACTAAAAGTAGAATAATTTACTAAATTTAATTAAGAAGTAAAGATAAAAGAACTTATAAACCAAAACAATATCTCCTAAGTAACCTAAATTAAATACCTCAACATCTAAAGATAACAAAATTGTTAATATCTATTTCCCATCTCTCAAAAAAATTAATGTAAGAAATCTTTCTTGATTGTCTTTTTATTTATATTTATTTATACTTCAATATATTATTAAATATTTGTTAAACACTACAGTTAATGAAATAATAATAATATTAACAAACTTAGAGTATTCGTGGCTACTCACCTGCTACAGTGCCACCCAATATTCAGCATAATCACAATAGTAAGGATATTCAATTAACTCTTAGATTTGCCTCTTTCAAATTAGTTTAATGAAGAAATTTAACATAGAATAAAACTCAAGTATCAAGAATTAGGATTGAAACAGCCCTTGTATCCACAATAAACCCAAATTTTATCATCTGAAAATGGAATCTACAATTTCAGAAAAGTGTTCGATCCTGTAAGAGATGGTCGACCTGAATTCCACATGGACCCAAGTAAGCGACATAATCATAATTGTTAGAGTATATGGATCAGCTCAAAGATTACAAGAGCAAGTATTTAGCACCCAGTAGGAACTACGATCTGCAGTACAGGAATCCAACCTTGAATATTAAGAATCATGACTTTTATTTCTAAGATTTCTATATGAATCTATACGAATAAGACAAAGAGGAGATCTTTTTTAATAAATATGGCAAGAAGTTTGTTTATCAAGAATGATTTATATAAAAATATTGAATTCAACTTTTAAAGATATCTAATTATAATAACTAATGATAGACAAATATAAGATACTTCTTTAGCTGTAGCTCTCTGATATGGGTCAACCACAAAAATGCGAGACAACAATTTTTAGACCTCACGATCTTGATTAGTTATATTCGATTCATTGTTTCTTATTTTTTTAAACAATTCTCTTTCATTCTCTCCTTTGAAAGGGAAGCTCCCTTGCAACAGAGCAACTAACAGAACACCTGTAGCCCATATATCTGCTCCTCTCCCATCATACTTAAGTTTAGAGACTACTTCAGGTGCCATATAACTAGGTGTACCACAATGACAAGTAATAGGTTGGTTAGTAAATGTGCTGAATCCGAAATCAATGAGTTTAATTCGTTTATTTTGTATCAGAATA
Organism: Paramecium tetraurelia; assembly: GCF_000165425.1. Lineage (NCBI taxonomy): Eukaryota > Ciliophora > Oligohymenophorea > Peniculida > Parameciidae > Paramecium > Paramecium tetraurelia. The sequence continues at coordinate 82,977 of NW_001799025.1, forward strand.
TTTTCTAACTTGATATCTCTATGACAAACATTCCTATCATGTATATAATGCAAGATTTTGAGTAACTGATGAATGATATGAAGTGCAAATTCTTTGGGTATGGTCCTTGTAGAATTAGATTTGAGCAATTGATATAGAGATTCAGTACCACAATATTCCATCACTAGATTGATATAAGTGGTGTAATGATAGACATCATAAAGTTTAGTGATTTGATCGTGAGAGAGAATTCTGAGAGCATTAATTTCTTTGATTAGGTTGTTGAACCTTTCCCCCTTGAGTTAAGCCTTATCATACATTTTGATAGCAACTTTATTGCCATGGCGGTCAGTTCCCATTTTGACTATGGCATAACTACCCTTGCCAATAATAGGCCCAATAGAATAGATCTTATCATCACAGGTAGATGGTATCTATTTATAGAGATTGTCTTGATGAATGGTGGAATCCTTGGCACTCAAATTGCCTTGGATTCTCTTCCTTTATATTTTGGAAGATAATCTTAATTGTTGTTGATGCGTGTTATAGGGTATTGTATTGCATTATTGACTCTCTTTGGTACTTAGATAGCGTTATTCATTGTTTGAGTTCTTGGTGTTGAAGTTGTCTTCAAGTTTGGCTAATTCTCTGCCTCGACTGGGAGTTCTAATTTTGAAGTAAGTAGTAAGATTGTTGATTCTATGGTTGGCCAATCTGGAGGGAGGGGGTTTGGATGAGTTATCAGGGAGGTTTTCTTTGTTTTCGATGGATCGAAGGGCTTCTCTGGGTGGTTTGCGAATATTCATGAATCGGTTAATAATTAAATATAAATTGGGAGTTCATTATAAAAATTATAGTTATACACAAGTGAATTATATATGAATAAATAGAGAGCATATGATGATAATTATATTAATAATGCGTCAGTGATTAAATAATAGAAAGAAGTGTTTATAGTGAGAGACTCATTAAATATGATAAGAATTCAATAACTGGGATAGCAATTTAATGCAACCAAATCAACATTGACAATTCAGGATTCAAGATCTGGAAAGAAATACGAGATTCCCATCTCTAATAATTTCATTAAGGCAAGCGATCTTGAGAAGATAAAAGATGACAATGGTTCAATCATTCGTTCTTATGATCCTGGTTATATGAACACAGTTAATTGCGTAAATTTTGCATTCATACAAGACATCCAAAATTAGTTTCATAGATGGAGACAATGGAATTCTCGAATATCGAGGTTATCCCATTGAGCAATTAGCTGAAAAAAGCACTTATTTGGAAGTGGCCTTTCTACTCATCTACGGTGAATTGCCAACTCAATTGCAATATGATAAATGGTGCAAAAAGTAAGCAATTATTTATTAATTAATTTTAGAATCCAAACTCACACATTTGTCCATCAAGACCTATATGGACTCTTGTCATAATTCAGATATGATGCACATCCTATGGGAATGGTTATCAGTTCATTATCAGCTGTAAGCACTCTACATCCAGAAGCCAATCCAGCTTTGTCAGGACAAAATATCTATGCAGTATCATTTAATCTAATTCAAGGATCAAAAATCTAGGAACAAATAAATTCACAGAATGATTGGATCCATCACAACAATAACATCACTTGCATATAGAAATAGAATAGGAAGACAACCAAATCAACCTCATTAATAATTAGGATATGTTGATAATTTCTTATATATGATGGATAGACTTAATGAATCCAGTTACACTCCACATCCAACAATTGCAAAAGTCTTAGACATTCTCTTCATCTTGCATGCAGAACATGAATTGAATTGTTCCACTTCTGCTGTTAGACATCTCACTTCAAGTGGAGTTGATATTTATACAGCTATTGCTGGAGCTGCTGCTGCTCTCTATGGTCCTAAACATGGTGGTGCCAATGAGGCAGTCTTGAGAATGCTTGAAAAAATTGGATCTAAACAAAATATTCCTTAATTCATTGAAAATGTGAAAAATAAGAAAGCACTTCTCTTTGGATTTGGTCATAGAGTTTATAAATCTTATGATCCCAGAGCAAAAATTGTTAAATAATTAGCTTACTAAGTCTTTGATTTGGTTGGCAAAGATCCATTAATTGAAATTGCTTTGGAATTAGAGAACATTGCATTAAATGATAAGTATTTCAAAGATAGATCACTATATCCAAATGTTGATTTCTACACTGGAATCATTTATAAAGTAATCAGTCCTTCTTATTATTTAAGGCTCTTGGATTCCCCACTGATATGTTTCCATTGTTATTTGCCATCCCTAGAATCTCTGGATGGCTTGCTCATTGGTGTGAATTCCTTGACGACCCTGAAAATAAAATTGTTAGACCAAGATAAAACTATTAAGGATACAAAACAAGAGAGTACGTCCCTATTGACTAAAGAAAACAGACAGATGCATATATTCATGCACCATCAACTTCCTTTTCAACAAGAAGAAATGTTTCTGTTTAAAAATGAATATGAAATAGTATTCACGGAATTTATAATATTCTAAAATTAGATTTATAAAATCAACTCATTGAAAAAATTAGATCCTTCAATATTCCTCATTCTAAATCAATTTTAATGAGATCAATTCTTTCCTAATGTTGATTGTAGAGTATTTATTGTAAGTTTAACTTTAAATCTTCATATTAAATTGATAAAAATTAATAGCCAATTGTTGTTTGCTTAAATTATAAATTGCATATCAACTATTAAAATTTTAAACTACATTTTTTAGTTATCTTGTGTTACTATTAAAAACCATTTTTCTAATTCTTAAATAGACTTTAAATTTTAGTTAAGTTATTACAATTAATTAAAATTTGTATATTAATGTAAACGATTGATTTGCCAATTATAAATTTGTATATTCCAGGTTCTTAAATTATTTAATTGTTGAATTCTAATTTTATAACTATTGAAGGGTTATCAATTGCGTTTGGATCATCTTTTTGAGTAATTTATGCAGATAGCAATTTCATTTATGTAAAAATTGTTGTAAACTATTTAATTACAAATAATTCAGGACTGATACATGGTGGAAAAACTGCAGGTACTGCAAATGTTTAATTTTATATATACCTACATGATAAATGGTATAATCAAAGCTTAAATCTGAGTATGTAGTTGTGGGTTCCTTAACTAAATGAAATGAATTCGAAGTGTCATAATTAAATCCTAAATAAGTAGTTAAAAATTGAAATTTGTCTCCCTAAATTAAATCTATATTAGAAATGTGGTAAGCAATAGGTCCAGTAGGAAATCGCGTTTTTTTATATGGAATCGTTTCTTCAATACCTATAAGTATCTAATAACCGACTTGATTTAAATTTTAAAATAATAATGGATCTTTAGTAATACCTACAGCAACGTCACTTTCTGAAATTTCTTCTATCTATTTATAATTTTAAGACATACAAAGATTTCAAAATTAACAGGTCCTTAACATCCAAAATTCACGAGAGAGATAATAGCGTTTTATGTGTTAGCATTTCTTAAGGGATATGTTAAGTTTATTGGAGGTATCATATTAAGATTACTTATTATTTGAACTCTTTAATCATCAAAAGCTTGGAAAAAATAATTAATTTATGTAATTTTTCCGAACGTAGTCTAGATTTATAATATAAAGCCTAATATTCTAACAATAAAAAACTTTTAGTTGTTATGTCCAATAATTCACAATAGAATTGAATTCCTCCAGCTTAAAATTATATTTCTTGTATAGTTAAGAAAATTTATGGTGGATTTTCAAAAGTTCCTTTAAAATACAAGGTCTAAGAGACGGTAGGGTTCAATGGTTAAGGAGAATCAATCATACCGTTGTCATAGGTTATATAGGCATATGTTCTCAAAAGGAAAAAACAGATTATTATATTGAATTACATATATATAATAAAAATTTACAAGAATTTTCTGAAAAGTTATTGTTCAAAAATATAAAAAATTACATATCTTTAATAATTGAAACAACTTAATTAATTAATCATGAGGAGAATCTCAACACAGTAGTCCTTAGATAATAATGGGTTTGAAATAGATAGTTTTAATTTAATCGATTTTGGGTGAGGGTTTAGTTTAAATAGATAATTATTCAAATTGATGATTCATAGAATCGGATTTATATGGTCTAAATGCTGATTTATTAGGTACTTGAATTATAATAATTAATATTTACACAAATTTGCATAGAAGGCAGTAGGTTACTCTTCTTTTTCAGAGTCATCATAAACTTGAGTCAGCTTACGTGATAGTTTTTGTGTTTGCTTCTGTAATTTAATATGCTTAAATGAATTTTGATTTTTGTTGGAATGTGTTTGTATTTAAATTAAGTTCGACTAAATGTAAATTTAAAATTTATACATTTTTGAGCACTTCTTTTTTGATTGCATAAACTAGTTTCTTCATTTGTTTAAGTACTAGATTTGTGGGAGCAAAGGGATAATTTCTAAGAATAGAAGGTTTTCTCATTATTAGAAATTGATAAGTAGTGTAAATGATCTTGGCTCCATTCTGTTCTTTCATAACTTATTCAGGTGTGATTCGTTTGAGCAGAGATTTTAACTAAGAGTATAAAGGAGTGTTTACCTCTTCAATCAATTAGTCTTCATTCTTTTGCATAATTAATTACGAGAGTATTCGTTAGAATTCAATATTATAAGAGACTTGATGTGTTTTTGTAACAGATTTAATTGCCTTGATTTATTGCTCATTCAGGTAGAGTCTTAAATTAATGATTGTGATTACTTCTCGTTATTTGATGTTTGAACTACATATTAAATAGGTGTTCTATTTGTGAATATGGTGGTGATCTAAGATATAGATATGATGCATTTACAACTCCATTTTCCCAACAGGATTAGGTTTTACATAATTGAAATTGGATGGTCTGATTTACTTCGAACTGTGGTTCCATTAGATTTTGAATTTGAATAGTAAAATAATTAATATTTTAATAACGATTTTTATAAATTATATTAGTTTGCATGAAATTAGCAAGTTCAAGTTTTCATAAGACTCAAGAAAACACTACTTAAATATTCGAAATTGCTAAATGTTTGAAATTAACTGCCTGCATGATTGATTCCAATGTATTAGAATGAAATGGGCTATTCATAGATAATTTTAACATCACCTTTACATTAAACCTTAAGCAATTCAACTATTACTTTGGATTAAGTATTACCTGCAAGATTAGAGAAGTAAATCACGCCATTTACTCTAGCTACATGATGGTTGCCATTGAATAAGAGTAAAATCTCCCAAAATACATTTCAAATTTGTCACTCACTGAAATTTTCAATCAAATTCAGTATGATCAAATACTTCAATATGCAAAGCCTCTGGGTATTAATATCCAAATTGTTTAAGCTTAGTGATCGAGCAGAATGATCAAAAATAATATCAAATTATAAACTTACAATCTAATAGACAAATAGGATTCCAATAGGTAATAACCTTATTATGACTAAAGAAAAAAACAGATGGATTGCTATCCAACTAGATTTTCAATAGTAAGATCAACAATACTAGATCAATCAGTCCATAACCTATTAGTGCAATATTCAATAAGACCTAAACCGACACATAATCTTAAATTCCTGTCGTGTAAGCAGAATCTTAATTTAAAAATGATTAATTTATGAACTTTAACCCAAATTAATCTTATCTTAGTAGCAATAGTATATTGAATGATACACCTTTATAGTATGAGTTCAATAAATGGAGTGACAAATCCAAAGAAAAAATATTGTTTCAGGACCATTTTAATGTAGTGGAAGATGCTACAAAGTAGGCGAAATCAAATAAAATAATAATTAACAAAAGCGAAGATCCTTAATTTTTTTAATAATTGAAAAATGCTAGAGTTGCATCTCCGAAATTGAGATAAATTAAGGGATCAGGCTTATCACCAGAAACATATCATAAAAATAAATCTAAATCTCCTGAGGTTCTATAAGTAAATTTGGCACATTATTGTAAAAAATGGGAAATCACTTAGAATACTAAATAATAATAATATTAAGTTCAAAAGAAACTACCTGAATAATTTAAACAATTATTAACTGACAGTACTAAAAGATAAAATATTAGTAAACCTTTTGATTAAAATAATACTAAATTTGCTCTTATTTAATGTAAATCAACTGCTCAAATGAAAAATACTAAACTACCCAAATTACTAGAATATTTAGATTCTACGACTGAAAATCAAATGAATGCTATTAAAAGTGAAAAAACACTTACTCCTAGAATTGCTAACTAATAAGATTATATTAATTATAATATTTAGATGATGTTAAGTGAATAACAATCACTCCCAAAAAGTAGGAGCCAAAATAGAAAATAGGATGAAATATTGAATGAGAATATTCAACATCAGAATTTCAATTTTAGAGATTAGTTTTCGTTTAAACCGTAATTTGAATAGAAATATCAGGAATTCGAAGTTAAATAGGAAATACCTCAACAAATTTAAGTTTAATAAGTTGTCGAATCAAAGTCAATTAGAGCTATTTCTCCTTCCAATAGATTAATTCCACAGTAATTTAAGCAATAATCGGCAATCATCCAATAACCTCAAGTACCATCTAATCAACAGAAGGAACCCATATAGATACAATTAGATATCAAATAGTTCATGAATACAAACAGACCGAAAGATCAATAGTAATATATCAGTTCGATATGTAGTTAGAGATAATAAATAGGTAATTTATAAATTAAGGTAGGAATGACTAATGAGAATGGTAAATCTTATTTTGTCAATGTTAATTTTAGAAACGAATGATTAATTAATTATAAATGAATTCACAATTAATTTTACTTCCTTTACTTAAGTATGAGATAGGAAAGAGTTAATTTTAAAATTATGTTGTTCTTTATATTTTACAATTTACATGTATAAAATTACATATTTATTAATTATATATAATAAGATGTTTCCAAAGTAAATTTAATATAGTCAATCTCAAAAGACGAGTGATTATAGCTTATCTAGTCAACAATTTAACTAGCGACCTTTTCGATATGATAACCAATAATCAAGTAAAGCACCTTGGTAGAAACTTAAGTCAAATGAAACCGACAATGATCCAATAACAAGACGTGACAGAACAGTTAAATCAATAGTAAACAATGGCTGTTATATTAGACTGTCATATAAGAAATATTTAGTTGCAGCAATTAAAAAAAACTGATAAAATTAGTTAGTTCATTTCTATAGTAAGAACAGCAATTAACTCAGATTGGTGAGCAATTTGACAAATAGCAAATAGTTTCACTCTTCTTAAAAATTCATCAGATGCAAAGTCCATAACTTGTGTAATTTTTACATTTACTTTATGATTCTCTGTTTTCTTTAGATTCATCAGTTAGTTCTAAGATTTACACATATCAAGATGTTCTTAAATATATGCTTCTATCAAATTATGAATAAATATAAGGGCAAGCAGGGTAATTGACCAGAATACTTGAGATTTTATCAGAGATGCAGATTCTGAATCCTGATTTCATAGCATTTGAGGAAGAGTTTCAAATTGATATGGAAGAAGTATAACATCACATTATAAATTAGATTTCAAATTCATTTAACAAAGTCTAATTGCGAATCCTGTTTTTAGTAAGTTCAATAGATATACTAAGAGCTTTGAAAGGTTCAGTAGCTTTGTTTGAATAATTAGAATCGTTTGTGTTTTCTTAACTCAAGAGTAGTTAGATGCCAAATATTAGTGATATGCAAACTCTTGTATATGCTTATATTCTCTTAAGTGAATAATTAGATATTGCTAATAGACTTGGCTATTCAAAATAAGCAGTAGAGATTATAGGTAAATCTTCAGATTATTCAATTTATGAATTAAAAAAGAGATTTATTAATAATGCAATGAGATTATCATAAAAATATTTAGGATCTTAAGTTAGCGATTAACTAACAAGTATGAATAGATCATTCAGTCCTGGATTCAATAGATAACCAACGACTCGTTTCAATTAATCAGATAGTGCATCCTATTAATTTCTAGTTAATCAATTGAAAGTGAATTACACTTTAAATAATGAAGAAAACTTTTAAATTGATTTTAAATGCAACAATTTATTGACAAGTCCCATGATCTATTAATTAATGGATAAGTAATTTAAAAATAAATATTTTAGGTTAGTGCCATAATTAGTAAAAAAAGAAAAAGTGAATTCCATTTTTACTGAGTAAAGTCAAATGGAGAAAAAAAGTTAGCCACTTATTGTAAAAAAACAATTCTCAATTAAATAATTGAAATAAGAGAACATGATTTAATCTCAAACTCAAAATTAAGTATCCACTCCTTCACAAAAGAATTCATAGCAGGTAAAAATAATTAATAAAATCAGATGTCTTAAACCTAAGGATTTCAAACTTCCTAAATCAAATAACAAGCCAATATCAGTGTCAAACCAGGTTTAGATTCTAATGAATTTGAAATTCTATAAAATAAATTAGGTCGTCAATAACAAGAATTGGAAGAATTAAAATAATTGTATAATACTAATATGGCTCAAAAAAAAAATGAACTCAATTAATCAAATTAGCAAAACTAATAAAACGATTAACTGAAGAAAAAGATTGAAGTTCTAGAGACTAATTTAGTATAATTGAAAAATGAAAACACCACTTATAAAAAGGAGAAAGACTAAAAATAAAGTGAAGTCAATGAGTTAAGATCCTTTATATAAGATTTGCAAGATAAATAGCTAAAATTAGAAAAATCAGTTTAATCACAATAATAATAATATCAATAGTAATAATAATAATTTTAATTGTAATTGCAATAATAATAATAACAAGCATCACCATAACTACCAAATCCAAATCCTTCATAACAATATTTAAAGAAATAACAAAGTAGCTAATCAACCAAAGCAAATACGTAATTATAGATGAATATTTAAATTCCAAATAATAATGATGACAAGAACAGACTATTTGTGAGAGCCTAAAGTTAAATGAGTCATTCTCCAGGGGAAGAATTTAAAAATGAAATGGATGATACAAGTCCTAGAATTATAAAATAGAATTAAGCCTATTTACTTTAATTATTAGATATGTTAGATTTGAATACATCTTTCACTAAAACTTATACCAAATTTCATTCAAATAATGAAAATAATTCTTGGGAAAGTGATGTATCAATTGTCCATAATTTTAAAATAGAAGGGTTAATAACAGATTCAAATGAAGGCAAAGCACTTATGCTCAAAGCTTATAATCAATAGAATCTATTATGCTCAGAATAGATATCGTTTGATCTCTTAAAAAATCTTCTTGGCTATGTTGACTTTTAAGATACTCTTCCAACAAATCTACCTAACATCAGTACAACTCACTAATTCTTTAAATTTTTAATGTTACCATATACTGCAATTGTACAGGATGAAAACACTTAGCAATATAAAATTTAATTATGGCCTAAACCTTATGGATTATTGAATGGATTAAATTTGAAGGTAGATTTCTTAGATCTTAATTGTCTAGTCTATGTTCATCATCTAGAAACTGATCAATTTAGAATTATTATATTTGACCCTTCAAGTTATGATTGTTTCAAATTAGATTTAGAAATGGACTACTCTTCTATCGACGCTTTCTTTGTAGATGCAAAATCAATTAAGGATGAATTCAACTATTATTGTAAGAGTAATTTGTTAAAATTGACTGAAAAAACACCTAAGTTTGGAGATGATGATGTTGCTGAAGCCTTAGTAGAAAGACATTTTTCAAAAGAAAAAGTAAAAGCAGTTTAGGCTGAAATTAAATAAAATTAATCTTATGGCCAAGAAAATCTAGTCTTAAAATAGCCAGTTGACTTTCTGAAATTCATAAAATCAATTGTTTAAGTCTTTGAATAATAGCTCAAATAACAATAAATTACTTTTCCTAATAGTTTATTTGGTATGAAATATTTCAGATGCAAGACTTGGAATGCTGGCACTAAAAGTTAAATACAAATTGTAAAAGAACAATTAGATCAATAATAAATTTCTATATATTTGGCTAATTGTTTTGAATCTTTTGGACCAAACAAATCAAAACTTAAGGCTAAAGGAAGCACCCATATTAACTTTTCGGCTATTCAAAGAGAATTTGCTGTCTCCTATGATAAATTATAAATAGAAGAAAGAGCAACTATTTTATAAACTATTTTATATTCATTCAACTTGAATATTTTTGAGAAGGTATGTGAATAGGATGAATAACAGTTTGATAAAAACCCTATTGTCTAAAGTGTTTATGATTGCGGCTCTTACCGAAGGTATTAATATTTAAAATATCTATATTAGAGTCATCGCCTTTGATAATGGCAAAATTGCTTAGGTGACTATCTAAGTAATTGGATCAAACAGAAGAATGTGCGGTATTAAATTTTCTGTTTTCAATGTTGATGAAACCATTGAGAATGGAGTATTTTTGCCAGTTTCATAAAGCGAATGGGATACTAGAGCGATGGAAAAATAAAAAATTAAAGCATCTGTTCAAAATGTCCCATTTGCAGAATACTTATTGACTTAAATTCTTAAGTGTCCAACAACTTAAATTGTAAATATTATAATTGATTCTTAGATTTTGTTTAAAAAGATATTGAATGCTGATTTCAAATCAAATTAAATTAATAGTAATGAAATTAAGAAAAGAAAGACTTTCATTGAAAGAGTGGACAATCTATTAACCTGGCAAGAAGTAATTGCAAATTTATGAGTATTAGATTAATTAATATCAATTCTAAATCACTAATATTTTTAATTCTTAGTTCTGTAGAATGATCCAATTTTGCATTTAATAAACATAATTTATAAAAAATTATTAATCACAATAAATCAATCTAATTTTACTATTTTTTAACAATTTTTGAAATCGTACTTCCTTTGTTGACAGACTAGAACTATGAAATAATGACAGATTCATTATAGTTTTGTGATTTTAGAATCTATGAATTCTAAATGTCTAATTTTAATTGATAATTTTCCCTTTAATAAAATAAAAAAATACGATTCTAATTATTGAATTCTAGAAAGTTTTGCTTATAAAGTTTAACTTGAAGTTTATTGATGGGATCTTCTTAAGGACTCTTCTTAGATATACTTTTTTTAGAGATCTTGTATTTATGAATGCAATTTATAATTTTCTTCATAAACACCAACTTCTTCCAAATTCAATTGTTTTTTCAACTTATTAAGTTAATCGTATTGGTAATCATATTTTTCTTATAATTCTGTTACTTTTAAAATTCTATTTTCTAAATCCTTAAGAAGTCGATTGTTTTATGTTGTTAAATTGAGCAATTCACTATTATTTTTCATAAGTTGTAATTAATAATTTTTAACATCTTCATTTAATTTAGATATTTCAGCTTCTTGGCTTTGAATTTGTTTTGTATATACTAAGGTTTAGCTTTCGTAGACTTTATTTAACTACTTTATCTTATTCTTCTCTTAAAATGCCTTTGTTTTAAGCTCATCTATTTCTTTAAGTAAATCTGTCATATTTTATGTTTCTATTTTTTCAATAGAATGTTCACTTAATAATAGTTGAGCATTTTAAGTTTGTGCTCTTTATAAGTTTTCTAAATGTTTAGATAGTTATTAAATGTTTTCATCTTTTTATTAGAGTTGTTGTTTAAATACATCAATTTAAGTATATAATTCTTGAATTTCATTTTCTCTATTTATTTGAAGTTATTCAATTTATTATTGATAACTCAAATTAGATTATTATAATCTATCTGATTCCAGCAATGAATTTTTAAAATTTGTTTAAACTTCTTAATAGTCAATAGATCTCATATCTAAATCAGTTATCAATTATGAGTTTTACTCTTTCAATTATTAATTATCCTTTAACAACTGTAAGATTTATTCTTCTAATTTAATAATTTTAACCTTGTTATCATCCTTTTTTAATTGATCAATAATATAGTTCTTTTCTTCCAATTCCTTAGTTAATTTATTATTTTAGATTTCTAATTCTTTGATTGTCACTTCCTTATTTACTTTTGGTTATGTTTTAATCATTTTAGCTCTAACTCCGAATCTAAGAGTACTGACTGTCTCAGATTCATTAGTAATACAAGGACTGCAAGTGATAATCAGGGAAGTCATGGAATTTTTACTTAATCCGTTCCATAACAGTTTTGTTAGATTAGATTCTCTAAAAGGTACATGTTATTATTTTTCTGATAATCCATTAATTACATTAGACTAAAATTATAATTAATAAGATTTACTAAAGTTAGCAGACTCTTATTAATGAATGCTCCTTCTTGCAATGAGGTACCAGTCGTTCCTGCTTTGGATGCATTTTCACTACCTGCAAGATCAGCCATAATCAATTACCCTGTGTAAGATGTCCCTTCAATTTCATTATTCATAATTACGGTCTAATAGAATTTTAATAGTTTTTACCATTTAAAATAACAGATGAGATCTGGAAGACATATCATTAAGATTAGTATATCCAACTTATCTGTTGACCAAACCTTTTTATAAGGCATTGTAAATTTCATCTTTATCGCTGACCCATAATTATGTTACCTATTGAATATAGAATCCTTAGTTAGCCATCTCTCTTACTTTTAAATCTTATTTATTGATATCTAAAAGATCCTTAACCTTTTCTTTATATATCTCCACAATTGAGATTTTAATTCGAAATTCAGATTCTGTTGGAGAGCTCTCTATGGCATCAAACAAATCATTGATGGTTCTTTTTATGATTCCTGGTTATTATTAATCACCAATCATTGTGTATGTTTTACCAGATGATGTTTGCCCATACATTAGCAAAGTGGCGTTGAATCCTTAGAGAATTTAATCTATAATAGGTTTTCCTATTTCATCATACACCTATTATTAGTTTGCGTTACTATCAAGGATTTTATCAAAAGTAAACTTTTACTCACCTAATTACATTGTTTAATCCCTAATGTTGTAGTTAATTAGAGATGTTTCTTTCTGATTTAAAGGTCGGATTCTGCAGAACACTTTAATATTGCTCATAGTTTAGATTAGTATTAAATCTGATTAAATATTATTACAATAATATTAAATAAAATTAAATCATTACCATCTAAAATATTCATGTAAATTATTCTTAGTATTTTCATCATCCTCTTAATTATAAGGGTAAGCGAGTTATATCGGATTATCTAGAGATTATTATTAATTTAAATAAGTTTTGGATTTTGAATTATTTACTTTCTAAAGTTTTGGAATGCCTTTTGCCTATTAGGTCTCAAATTTAGTGTATATTGTCTTTAAAGAAATCTAGTCGTAATTCTAAATTTTAAGCCTTAGTTGAAGTAGTTATTAAAGTATGAAATACTTTTTGTTTTAATTCAGGTCTAAGATTAAAAGATATAGAAGTTATAATACTGTGTTACTTCTTGCTATACAGCAGTAAATTTAAATTTAGAAGTATTTTTCATTTAATTTTGCCTGAATAATTCTAAATTTTCAAAGATTCTTGATGTTATAAACAATAATTCTTAATAATTATATTACCATCAAACTCTTTTTCTTAATAACTATCTATAAATGATGGTTTAATAATTGGCGAAATAGGATTACTGCCTTAATTTAAAAGTTTGCTTAATATTTTCGTTTAATTTTCTTCCAATATTTCTACTTGGTTAGTGTATCTGGTTTTGAATTAAACCGACTTAATTCTTCTTATTACTTTTAATTCATTCTCTCTATATTGTTTATAAGTTAATGTTGATCTTATACTTAAGAATTAATTATTCTTTTCATGTTTCAATTGACTTTTACTTAAAAATAATTCAATGACATTTTATTTTTAATATTTAATTATTAATATTTCTTATAATGTCTGACGATAAATTAGCTTTTCAATTAGATGTCCTTGAGTACGATTGGTTAATACTAGGCACTGGATATGAAGAAACCCTTTATAGTGCACATCTCAGCAAAGTATCAAAATAACAGGTAATTCTATAATATTCATTCAAAAGAATCTAGTCCTTGACTTTGGCAATACTTATTCAAGCAACATTCGAACAATGAATTTCAAGGAATTCCACAAATTAGATTCAGAATTACCCACCGAAGAACAATTTCCATATCTTCATAAGAGACCAGTCTTTAGAATCCTTGAACTCGATTAAAAACAAGAATAAATCAATAATTACTTTGCTACAAAAATCAATTCAGGATAGGAGTTCAAACATTTTAACATCGATATGCAACCAAAATTGCTTTTTAGTAATAGTCCTGCTGTTTCAATAATGTAATAAGCAGATTTAGATTAATATATGGATTTTAAGGCTGTCGAATCCCAATTTTTCTTTGATTAAACTACAAAGACATTTAAATTAACACCAACCTCTAAGAGTGATATTTTCAAATGCTAATTTCTAAGTCTAAGTGAAAAAAAATAATTTTTTTAAGTAATCTATTAATTAATGAATAGCTATTACATACACTTGTGAAAATATTTCATAAAGTAATTAATTATTAAGTTGATCAAAATTCAACACAAGAGTTTGACCAAAATACTACTCAATTAGATGAAGATACCTACTAAAAGTATTTAGAATTCAAAGATAAATAAGCAATACTATTTTTGAATGAAATTACATCTAAATCACTGAACAAAGACAAGGTCTATTCAATATTATTTTATTCAATTTGTTTCATTACATAGAGTTTTCATAATCAAAACAATCTCATAACAACCTAAGAATTTATTACTAAGTTCGGTAAATGCATTAAATCAATGGGTATTCATAGTAAATCTCCCTTCCTATACACAAATTATGGAACTGGAGATATTCCATAAGGATTTTGCAGAATATCAGCTGTTCATGGATCAGTGTTTATAACTTAAAGTTAAATAAGAATACATAAAATAGAGAAAGAAGATAATCAATATCTAATATCATCTAATTTACATGAAAATAAGATTAAAATCAAATAAGGAATAATAATGAATAAATAGATCTATGATTCTTATGTTAATTTGAATTAACCAAACAATGAGTAGAATACTCAATAATAATAAAATTATGTTTTGATGAGATTGATATTGATTACAGCAAAAGATTAAAATGTTTTATGTGAAGAAGTGAGATCTTTAATACTTGATTAATTAGATGAGTATCAAAGTACTCTACATTAATTGGATCCAAGTATATATGTAATCCCATGTAAACAATTCAGCAGCAATCCTATATATATATTTAGAACAGATAGTAACAGCAACAGTGCTTATAAAGACTATGAATTATTTTATGTTTGGACATTGCTCGACAAACATGAAGGAAAGGAATTGAAAGAGACATTGAAGTAAATTGTTGTGGATATTGATTTAAAATATAACGAAAATGAGTCGAAAAGCATTAACTACATTTGTTATGAAAAAGTGTTATTGTAAGAGATGACCAAAAAAGAATATAAGTTTCAGCCAGACCCACAGGAAAATATGTAATGAATGTAATTTATAATTAGTTTTGTGACCACTGAAGATAACGATGACTTAGATTTGGATGCCTAAACGAAAGCCTTTATGGGAAATGTTAAGACAGTGAATAAGAATTTTGAAGAACAATACTATATGGTTGAAAAGGTAGCTAAATAATAATAACAAATTGAGTAAGAAATAGATAATCAGCAGTACATATTGAACTAATTAATGAATATAAAACAAAAGGAGTGATTATTTTAATTATTATTATTTAATCTCCAATGAAGACTTCATCATACTCCTTCATTGGAATTCGCAAACATTTTTGGAAGGAAGTTTTTTATAATATCTAACTATACTAAGATGCCATAGAGATGACAGAAATTGTAATATTCAATTTTTATTCAGAAATCTAAATCGCCAAAATACATTCTGCCATTGAAGCTGTCAACTGTTATAGAGATTACAGGATAGGTAAGCAAAAATAATAGGAATTTCAGTGGATTCCAGTTTAAATACAAAGACACGACTAAACTAATGAATTGTAGATCATCAGATATAGCAATGTAAGTATGCTTATTATGATTAGTTTTATGGATATGGTAAGCAACTAAATAACTTTCCTAAATATCACTATGTTTTATTAGGCTATTGAAATCATAGGAAGAGGCAGTTCATCAAGTGTTTCTGTTTTGATCGATACTTATTCATAAGAACAATTTGCTGTCAAAAGTATCGATAAAGAATACTTGTAGAAGAATGATAAGCTATAGGTAATGTTTGATATAATGTAGATCTTATTTGAAAATGAGGTCAAGATCTTGTAAGAATTGACAAAGTACAACAATCAAAATTATTTTGTGCATTTATACAGAGTATTTGAGAGCAAAACATCTTACTATCTAATCTAGAATCTCATGAAAGGTAAATCACTAACAGCCTACTACAATAAAATCAAAGTAAGCAATAATGTTAAATTGTTTGAAATTAGAAATAATCAGATACCAAGTTATTCTCTTCCGACATTATTAAATTAATCATGAGGAGACTCCTTTCTGGTGTTTCACTTCTGCATTGTCATCGAGTATGAAATATTTCTATATCAGATAATCCACAGGGATCTCAAGCCTGATAATCTCTTACTTCTGGAACCAAATAATGTAGATACCCTAGCCATAGCTGATTTTGGACTAGCAACCTATAGTAATGTAGAAAAGTAAAATTCTTAACTATCCAATAGATATTCTTATCCAATTTGTGGAACCAAAGGGTACATGGCACCAGAGATCACCCATTACAAAGATGGATAGATTAAATACGATGAACAAATTGATATCTACAGTATTGGTGTCATTTTTATTTGGCTGTATTTTTTTTATAATCCTAGACTCACTGGAGATATCGATAGACATAATCCTAAATTATTAAAGTTAGATTCCATTACTTAAAATTTAATGAACAACCTTTTAAAATCAAATCCAAAAGAAAGATTGTCAGCTCAAGCAGCACTTGATCATCCTTATTTCTAAACTGATGAAACTACTAAGAAGACTTTTCAATCCTAATATGGATTTGTAACTCCAATTTTATATTCTAGGAAAATGTTGATTGCGATAGTATTATACAACATGAAGATTTGAAAAACTATTATTTGCCTATGATGAAGAAACCTCAAAGATAAATATGAAATACACTTTCTCTATCTAACTATGTTAATCTCTTCGAATTTATTAAAATTTATTAATCACTCATTCTTATATTGATAGATAGTATACATAATAATTTATTTTAATGTTGAAAAAATATCTCTCCTACTATCCATCTAATGCATAACAATTGTAAAATCCCACATAAACTAAAATAAGTTTCATTATATTTCTACTATTGAAGTTGGGCTTTCAAGGATTTTTTGGTAGTTATGTAAGTGTTTGAAGTAATTGGTTATTTATTTAACCTCTCACTTTAATTGAATATATCAAAGACTCTGATCTTTTCATGAGATAAACACGATATATCCCCGTTTTATCGTCTCAATTGAAGGTTTTTTCCATTTTACGAAGTCGATCGAAATTTAAGGGTATCATCTCTTTACGTTGTTTGCAGATCCAAACCGTATTGATTGAAACCTCTAATAGACGGAAAATTATCTTATTCTAGTTTGACCTTATTAATTACTAAGTTTATTGTGTTCAGAAGGCTTACTTGATTTAGGTGGTTATGAGATAGTCTATTGAATAGCTAAAGGACTATTTTAAATTGATCTTAGATTTAGTTACATTTCAGGAGTACCAGACCTAATTGTTGTCGAAGATATATCTAAATTTTAAGTGAATATCTATAAAAATAAGTTGAAAATCTCTCCAAATAATGTAGATAATCAAGACCAGAATAATACATTTCATAGACAATCTGGTAAGCCATCATCAATTCATAGTAAATTAAATGAATCAAAAGATATTCTCCAATATATGATATCAAATTAAACAAATAAATAATAAACTAAATGGACAAACGAAGCACAAGGGACTTAAAAAAAAAAATATTTCTTTCATTCCCCATAACATAAGGAATCTGTAGAGTTTAGTTCTAAAAGTATAATAAATCACATAATAAACTATGAAAATTCCCAAAGCTAAAATATTCTAGATTTACTGTTACTTTCAACTTAAGAACTTAACAACAAATTAAAAAAGAAATCAATTCTCAGAAATTAATCAGAAGAGAAAATACCTATAAAAATAAAAGTTAGAGCAGGTAGTGGATTCCCTAAAGACTTCTTTGAATGAATAATTACTATGTAAATTATCAATCGCAATTCAATCTTCTTTTCATCACATCTTTAATTTTGTCAACCCACAATTAAGCCGGATGTTCACATTCCTTTATTTATATCATTTAATTTACTTTAAAATAGTACTTCTTTTTACTAGGCACATCAATATTAAATTACCCTTTCAATAATTCTATTGTTACAGATTTGTCTAAAATAATCTAACCCTTTTGTAAAGCTATAACAGATTCTTTATACCTTTTTTAATCCAGTATTAGGATCGAAATATTCTAATTTAGGAATTTCGAAATCATACAATATCATATTTCGTAATTTATAGATCATCCAACCTAAATTTATCAGAATGTCTAACCTGTTTTCTTGTTAACCAAACCAGTTATCACTACTTCTGGTTTCAATGCGGCACTTGGCTTTTTTTGAGCGAATTCCTAAGTTGATATCTTTTTTAAATGTATTTAAACATCATCAGGTCCTTTTTGATTCCACAACTGTTACCAGTTGATATCCTTAAAGAATGGATGACCCTTTAGTTCTCTATATGTGTTTTTAGAATCTAATAATAATAACGTCTTATTACTGGGCAATCCTCCTCCTAATCTGCTTAATGGATCTCTGACTAACAATTTATTTATTAAATCCATTCCATCTTATGGAATTTTATTATTTTTAGGATACTGACAAGATCGAACCTTCTAAAATACTAAATATTCGGTCTAATCACAAAACGGAGTTGTTCCAGTGAACATTTTATAAATTATGCAGCCCAAAGCCCATAAATCTGCTTATGGACCACAAATATCATCTTCCAAAAGTTCCGGTGATACGTATTCTGCCGTTCCCACAAAGGTAGCCTTATGTTTCTATTGGTATTAGTCTATTTCGTCTAAAAATCTCTCATCCTATTTGCTAATCTCTCTTAATTCATTCAATTTATCGCGAACATTATCTGGTAAATTATGCTCATCAAAAAAGCTAGCTGTCCCAAAATCTATCATTTTTATATGTAAATTATTTGCCACCATTATGTTTTCTGGCTTTAACATCATCTAAAATTTATTACTTTCACATCCCTATGCGCAATCCCATTAGAATGCAATTGTTCCAATATTGTTACTATTTCTGCAGTATAAAATACTATAGAATTATAAGACATGTTTCCTAAAATCACAATCTGCCATTACTATTTATTTTTAAGAAATTAGCAAAATCTCCTCCTTCCATAAACTCTAAGACTAGGTATATTTATGCTGAACTTTGAAAACTAGCTATCATATTAATCAAACCAGGATGTTTAATCCTTGACAACACTTCCTTCTCAATAAACACTTGATATTGTTTTTTTTCCTAGTCTATGTTTACATTATTAACCTTAATCAGCAATCTTTTCTCCATCGCTTTTATTGCTACTAATTATCCATTTGCTTTGCATTTCGCTAACATTACATCCCCATAAGAACCAGATCCTAATTTCTCTATAATTTCATAATCATTTAGAGTATTCATTTTTATAAATAAAATTAATTAACAAAAACATAACTCGTATAATCCAAAAAATTATTGTTATAATAATATTTTTATCATTTAATTTTTGATTTCTTTCAATTATTTACTGTTATTTCTTAGTATTAATAATAGAATAAATATATTAGACTTAAAAAAATTATATAAATGAATTTATGTTAAAAGAAATCAGAGAGATATTCAAGAGTCTGGTGACAATCTTTAGAGTTTAGTAGTGATTTTTAATGAAATTAATATAAATACATTAATTTCTAACATCATTCTATGATTCTTGTGTTCAAATTTTAACTCTAATTAATGAATGATAATATAAGCAATCATTTAAGATTTAAATAAAAATATTCCCAAGTTTGTTCAAAAAATTGAATGATTAGTAATAAACATTGAAAAATTAATCATTTCATTCAATTTTGATAATTTTAAACTCAAAATATAGTAGATTATAAAATTGTATTGGATTTAAAATGGAAATATATGACATTTTAATCTAAAAATGCATAAAATATGCATAAAAATGTAATTAATATATAATTTTGATTATAAAAATAAAATGAAATGTAAATGTTTAATTGAAATTATCTGAGTTTCGAACTCATCTTTGAGAAAAGTTCTTATAGCAATAGGATTCTTAATAAATTCGACTAAAAAGTACTTCTTTTCTCTCTATTATTTTAAAAAAATGTCAATTCTTTTTCTTTTTATAATAATTTTTTCATGAAATAGTGTTAAGATGTATAAACATTAAAATCAAATTTACTTTTCAATTAACCAGGTTTAAATTTGATTATTATTAATTATTTACTTTGACTTAATTAATTATATACATCGAGCAAGACAAAAATAAAGTAATCTCTTTTTATTCCTATAGATAAGAGTAAACGTATTCAATTCATCATTTGATGCTAATAATTCAATTAGGAGATTTATATCGATTGTCGATTTGGAAGATCTTGATAATTCATTTGATTCATCATATTAATTGCAAAATTAAAATTATCTATATATTTATAAATATGATTAAATATTTAGAGATTTTGGCGAGTAGAGTTCAGAATATGCTTTGGATGGATGCAACTGATATTCCTTATAGCAACCTTATGTGTTGTTAAATTCACTTTAACTAAACTTGAATAAAAAGTATTTTTTAATTCATTTAATAATTCATTCTAAAATGCGAGATATTTTGCAACTGGATATATATTTATTAACAGCATTTTTTCAGTCTTATAATATAAATTCATTATAAAATGTTTATAAAACTAATATACCTCCTAAAATGATGATAGTCATAAATAATATCTTGTATTTATAAACAACCAGGATTAGAAAATATGTCGACCAACCTTTACTAATCTATAAAGGAAATAGTAAAAGATCATTCCAAAAGTTTCTATAAACATCAGTGTACTTTTATTTACTTTTCTAAACATTCTAATCTCTGAAATTTAGATTTGGATTATAATAACTATTTTAAGATTTTAAATTTCTTTATAACAAAATAGATACTACACCAGAGATATTAATTATATTTCTATTTTAAAGCAGAGATATAACCTATTATTAATTTGACTAGAGATGAATAATGAAATTTAAACTATTTTTGTTAGTAATGCAAATCATCTCTTTTACCATAGTACTAATTCTTATAGATGTATAATTTAATAAAAATATTATAGATATCAACAATATTTTTATAAAATAAGATCACATAAATATTAAATTAACTAATTCATCTAAAAATAAATAATATAGTGGGCACTATTAAATTCATGAAATAGAAATTCCCTCACATGACTGATATAATTAAAAATACATTCACAAATCATCAATTAATTGCGAAAAAACTAGTTTACTCGTAGACAGATCACATCCTAATATTCAAAAATACAAAACGAAGTATATGTAAATTGGAATGATTAATCTTAGTATACAATATTGATAGTTGATCTAAACCAGAATTATGACTTAATAGAGACTTTAGATTCATAAAGCATCAGCAGTAAATTCTTGTAATCAATTATTGTAGAGAACAACATTTTAACTCATTTAAACAATTCTAAACAATATATCTGAAGGATATGTTGAAAAAAGAATAATTACTAAAGAAGGATTAATAATAAGGCTGATGAAAAAGGATAAAATAGTGATATAGCTGAGAAATGCAAATAATCGTATAAAGGGGACAGAAGTCGATTTTATAATCCTATTAAAGGGCTATTATTTGAATTAACAAAGAAGAGACAGGGATATTTAGCTGTTAGATAGATGAGGACAACATATTAGATTCTACGAAGGATACATTCACAAATTTTTTCAAAGTTCTAGGCAAATATTCTAAACTACACAAATAAGAGCCCACTCCGATTCCTATCATCTAAAAACTAAGTTAAGGAAATATGAAAGAAATTCAAGGTTATTGGATAAGTGCAAAGCCATCTCTTAAGATGGGCTAACACATTAATTCATCTGCGACAAGAATTATCGAGCCGGATACCTTCCAAATAAAAAAAGGAGATTAGGACATTTTATGCTATCTCTAAATAAATGCATCTAAATATGCCTAAAAATGACTAATTTAGGCCCTTAATAATATTAAGCTCTATATACACATTTTTCGATTTAAGATCAATTCTATATTATAAGATTAACTCAATAATGGTATAAATTAGCCTAAAAAGTATTCAAAAATTGACTTAAAACTTAAATAAACATATTTATGATAATTAACTGGATCAAAAATATCAAGGGCTTAGATAACATGATACTAATCTGCAACTATGGAAAGTAATAATATTTAAAACAGAAATAGCATTTGTATTTTTATAAAAATTCAATAATTAATTTGATTCAGATTATTGAATTAAATACAATATCATGAAAAATAGGAAATGTAGAAAAAAATTTTATAATCATTTAAAAATTTGATTTAGAATATTAAATTCTCATCCAATTATTCATCAAAATAAGTAATATTATGAATATAATTTAATAAACAACAAAAATGTTTCATAGTATATATCAAATATCAATTTTAATTCAATAATGAACTTAGTATAATAATTTAAATATCAATTTTAAAAAAATATCAAATATATAAATATCAAATTTTATATAAATATATTATTGCTTTTAAGCTTTACTTAACAAATTATGTTTTGGTTAATTATGATATAGTTTTTTTATAAATTTTTTTAGATTTAAGAAGTATTAAATATTGAAAACATATGTTTGTCTATCTTTATTTAGATGAAATAAGAATTATCATTTTTTTCTAATGTTATTTTATGAATTTTAGACTGCATCTTAAATTACATCTTATGGCTTTTAAGAATCGATCTTCTCATCTTTCTCTTATTTTTATTTCTCATTTTTCTTCCCATTCATTCCCCTAATCATGGCTTACATGAAAAGTAAATAAATATTATTTATAAATTTATAATTGCGAATTCTTGTCTTTAAGGTTATCTCAAATGAAATTTCAACAGAAGTATTGAATTAACAATTAATAATACATTTAAGACTATTACTAATTGAATAACATGATTAGGGATCTACAATATAGGTCGTAATGATTCTAAGGAAGAGTGAATGAATATTAAAATTATTAATATATTAAGTAATTCTAGGTTTTCTCTTCTAAGGATTATATCCAAGCAGATTAACTAATAAAATAGAGTAAATTATAAATGAGAATAATATTAATTAATATAAATGGACAATATATATAAGTTTAAGGCAAGTAGTTCAGTGGGGCATTTAAAAAGTCTGAATAATGATAAACAATTCTATTCAGAAGAGGAAAGTAGCAAGAAGGAGGAAGAGGAAAAGCAATTGAAGAAATAAAGCAAGCCTCCTAGTAAGATGTCTTAATTCAGTAAAAATGCCACTGGATATTAAACTGATGATTCTGACAAAGAGACTCCGAAAAATAATAAGGTAGGACCTTCAAGTAAAGATATATTGAATTATTTTAGGTTAGAAAGTATCAAAATTTCGAAATTTGGTAAATGCTAAAAAGATTGAGGGCGACAATGATGATCCGAATTTTGATGATGATGACGACAAGCCAACAACCATTTAATAATAGATTCAGCATGTTTAATAGCAAAGTGAAGATTAATATGATGTGGAACAGTAGGCGAGTAAAATGCAACAAAAATATGCTAAGAATGAGGTTGGGAAGTCTCCAAAAATGAAGTAAGTAAGATGATAATGATTAGACACTCAAATACTTAATAGAGTGTTGGATGCGATTTCGGATGTGGAGCAAATGAAGAATAAATAGCATTAAGAAAGGGGAAGTTGAAGAATCATCCCTTTCGACACCTTATCTATGGTCCAAGTATAGGAGAGAATTCTTTTAAACAAATTTTTATAATTAACTCAAAGAGGTTTGGTTTATGCAAAGAAATGCTTAAAAGGGCCTTCAGAGAAATTCATAAAATCAAAAATGGTTTAATTATAGGAATGTGCAGTTGTAAAGGCAAAGACTTTATTGTTGGATTTGGATGAGACTTTAATTCACAGCTGTTCTTTTAGAGAGAATCCATAAGTGACAGTTACAGCTTTTGGAGAATACGGAGAGGAAGCAAAGGTATTAGTTTAATATAATTTAGATTCATTTTAACATTAGACCATTTTGCACATGGTTTTTACAATAAATGAATTAATTGTATACAATTTATGTATATACAGCTTCATCATCTGCATATGCAAATGCAATAGTCAATTATTTAGATCCAAAAAGACAATGGATTATGGGAATTTTATCAAGAGGTAATTGTATGGAAACAAAGAATGGGTTTTTTATTAAAGATCTAAGAATTATTGGGAATAAACAATTAAAGGATATGGTGATTGTGGATAATCTAGCTCACTCGTTTGGATTCTAAATAGAGAACGGAATCCCGATATTGGAATGGCACAATGACTAAAATGATCAAGAACTTAAATATATGGCAACCTACTTGATGGAGGCTGCTGAACAAGAAGACATCAGATAATTTAATATACAAAGGTTGAAGCTAGATCAACTTATCGAATATAATTTAGATTGATTGATTGATATACATAATATATATTAATTTATCAATGGGTTCTTGCTGTTCATCTAATAAGATTGTTAAGGAAACTTTTGATTATCCCGATGGAGGTGTCTATATGGGAGATCTCGAAAACCATCTACCAGTATGTTCATTTAAGTCAAGTTTTAGCATGGAAGAGGAACCATAAAGTGGCCCAATGGAGCATCATTTGAAGGTCAGTTCATTGATGGCAAAAAGACTGGCAAACGCTCGTTTAGATGGAATGATGGTTCTTATTATGATGGATATCTCTTAAATGATGTCTTCCATGGTTATGGTGAATATTGTTGGACTGACTTAAAAATATATAAAGGAAACTGGTAAAATGGAGAAATGGAAGGAGAAGGTGAGCGAGCCGGCTATGTAATATCCCGAGCATCGAT